>BQNB010033667.1:0-35225 GCA_026074375.1 Tanacetum coccineum | reverse complement strand
CTCTGTAAGCAGTTTGTAATGAATTGTACCAACGATTATACTAGAAAGGTCTTTGAGTGTTACTGTGAGAACGCCCAGTGCATTCGCAGTACAAGACTTGATAACTGCAACAACTTTCACAAGTTTCCCATTCTTGAGAAATTTCTTAACATCTCCAAAATAGCCCGTCACGATCCCTCCATCAACATTGACATAGTCAAGCACACTAAGCCACGACGCACGCGTAAAATCGGCATCCTCACCCATATCCTCAATAACTTTTCTAATATGCTCTTGTGTAGACATTACGGATTCCTCCCCACCTTCCTGAGTATCAGCTATTTTATGAAGCTTGGCCGTTTGAACAATACCAGCAGGACCTAGTATAATCCTAATGGGCTTCATAACATAATTATCAACTTAATTTATAACACCCTATGTTTTCAAGTCATTGACAACATCAATAAATCCACAATGTACCTTTTGTATTGTACGCATTTGCTTTAAATCATAAATGTTAAGCTAAATCGCGTAAGCTAAAAATTAGCATTCAATGTAAACGGGCATCAATCAATTAAATGTTTACAATCAAGCAAGGTTTATATAAATAATTATTAACTTTGTTCATTTTATTTTTATCGGATACGTAAAGTGTATACGTTTCGCGATAAATTACGTTTAGGCACTCCCGGAACCACCAAAACTTTTCTACGCTTCAACAAATACCCACTTTTATACCCAATACACAAAATTACATAAATATATCTTGTATATCTTTGTAATTTCCGAAAATCTTGTATCATATACAAGATTATACATGAAAAATAAGATAAGATTTCAACTTGGTCAACTTCACAACATACCTCATTATGGCAACACCATTCCTACCATCCCTACCATGCCTTGACCATGACTAAGACTTGGCCATCCCTAGGACTTGCCTTATGTTCCCTTGACTAATTATATATCTTATATACATACACATAGCTAGCAAGTAACTCTTATACACTTTACACTTAGAGAAAAATTCACAAAACCTCCCTTTTCCTTCCTTATATGCTACGACAAGAATCAAGCACCAAACCAAATCCATAGCAATTTTTATACAACCCATACACTTCTATATACACCTATTCTAAGACATACTAAGGCATTTGCAAGCATTGAATCACCATTTCCAAGTATTTCTCAAGTAAAAGAAAGTTAGGGTTTCTATTATGGAAAGCTAGGGTTACTTAAGTGCAAGCTTGGTTTTGTGGCTAAACAAGGGTTTAGTACTAGCATCATCATCATCATCATACCTCATAAGGTCTATTTAAACTCTTTATGTTTTTATAATTTTCATTTTTATGCACATGATTATTGTATTTAGCTTAAATCACCATTTAGGTTTTATTCATGAAAATGAAGTTTATACTTGAAATGATCATTTTACACACTTATATACATGTGGTGTTATTACTTACATTATGTTAAAAAGGATGAGAAAATATTGTATCAAGTTAATTTGGTGTAAAAATGATTATGGGTAAATTAGGGTTTTCATAGTTTCATAATATGTTTCAAGTGAAAGAAATACAAATGACATGTTAAGGTTAATTATGGACTTATATTGATGTTATATGATCATTAAAATGAGGTTATATCAAAGTGAGAAAACTTGTACACCTATGATTTATATGAAAAATGGCTATACATGAACTTATGGTAAAATGGATTAAGTATAAAAGTTATGCCTTATCATGTATTATGAAGGACTTATAAACTTTGGACAAAATGACTTTGATGGGATTATAGACATAATATACATATGATATATGATATATATAAAGTATAAGACTTGTAGTAAAAAGTATAAAGAGGTAAAGTATAAAGAAAATATCAAAAATGGATTCAACAAACTCAAGCAAACTTGCTGTCCAAAATTCGAATTTTTACATATCCATTTTATATTTTTATAAGATAATACATTTCACGACGATTCTGAAAAGGTAAGAAACTTGTTAAACGGATTAATAACGAAAAAGTTACGTTAAAAACGAGTTATACGTTAATAAACGAAGTCGTAAGTAAATTTTTATAAAAACATTTTTATAAAAATTATAAACACAAGGGTTAAAACATTTTTAATAATAATACTCATTTTTTAGGATTCCAAAATGATACGAATCGAATTTTCAATTTATAACGAATAGTTATGAATTTCCCGCGAGTTTACAGACAATTAATACTTTTATTAAAACTATTTTTTATAAAAGTACTATTCAAGACAAAAAGTTATATATTTTTAAACCTCATAAAAGATATAGAACTATCAAAAACGAGAACGTCCTCGAAAGAATCATAAAAACGGAGCTATAAAACCCCCCCCCGAATAAAATAACACATTTAACGTGTTTTTTACGACGACAATACGAATTTATAAAGATTCTTTCTGTCATGAACAGTAAAAGTTACTGTTCATCAGGGGGAATTTTTATGAAAAAGTCCAAATATCAATAACCCCTCTTAATACGAAAAGATGAACATAAGAAACGCGAGAATCAGGCTTAAAACGCGAAAGTTACGCCAGTTTTACTAAACGGTAATTATAAACGACACATACATACATACGGTTAACAACAAAGACCCAATCCTTAACTGGTTTTGTTTGTTCTTTCCCTGCCCCACGTCTATGAAAAGCAGAAAACAATTATAACCAAAAGTTGCTAAAATCCTTTTGTTGTTTTCATTCGACTGAAAAGATATAAACCATTAAAGGGTTTTTCGTTATTCCCTTTCTTATCTTAGTTCGATTCAAACCTAACTCACTTAGAGTTTTGGACCGGATCTAGGAAAAGTATTAAACACAGGTTGTTTGGTTTTCGGTTCAAGTAATTAAGCATGACAACATAAGCTCGTGAATTACGACTAAGCATCTTGGCGTACTTGTTCGACGTGTTGTTGTATGAACCATAGAGGTGAAACTTATCACTCTCGTTTCAAGATCAAGATTCTCGTTTAATTGACATAGTCATTAAACAAAAGTTAGTGTTTCTTATTTATATATGTGTGTGAATTCTTAATATCAAACTATATCCAATCCGCTGCGTACTCATAGTAAATGGTTTACGTAGATATTAATATCCTACATGAGCAACCGTAGAGGTGATAACTTAATCACTAAAGATTCCAAGATCAAGATTATCGTTTAATTGACTTTAGTCATTAAACAAAGGTTAGTGTTTCTTACTTTATACGTGTGTTAATTTTTAATATCAAACTAGATCCATCTGCTGCATACTCGTAGGTAAATGGTTTACTATTTGTTAAATCCCAACAATGCAACACACCATCATCCGTTAATGCAACCAAGTATCACGATGGTTACTCGATGGTCAAGCTGAACCAAACCGGGCCTAATTATTCCATTAGCACTGTAATGGTTGGTGAAAACAACAACGACAAGATTATCATTCATGTCATGGCAGACCTAACACACCAACACATCCGAGCCTTCCAACTCAAGCTCCAACATGCATGGGAAAGTCATAGATATCTATCTATATATCTTTCTGGGCTTTCTTCTAGGTATTGTGTCGTTCTTTGTGGTGGTGGTTGTGTGTTGAGCCGAGTCAACAAAAGAAGAGAATTGAGGGTGTTGACAATCCACCAGGATATCCTGTAGAAACAAATTTGGTGTTATTCCTTACTCGAAAACGAATTATAAGACACGGGAGTTTTGATTATTATCTTTTTAGTTACCTTATGATAAAAGGTCTAGGATATCACCTTTCTTCTTTTAATCTTCAAATAATATTTACTTATACTATTTCATGTTGCCTTTTAACTCCATTTGTAAGTTTTTAAAATGTGTTCTTGGAGCCAGATTCCATACGTTAATTCTTGCGATAACGTAGATGTAAGGATTCGAGTGCATAACTTTACGAGTACGATTGAAGTAACTTTAGTTGCTGATATACGAGTAAAAATTTTTCCCTGTAAAAAATTTGGTCAAGTTATATTACATCTAAGTTAATTAAGAGTATATAAAAAAGGAATGGTTTGTTTAATTTTCAACCACCAAATACAATATTCAGTAAATATATTGTAATCACATAAGGAAGAACAACCACCACATTTAACACTCTTTTAGCACTCTAAGCAGCACAGCTAGAAGTCACGCCAACAAGGACTTTACCACCAAGACAGGATATCGTACCTGTACCATATATACCGGTTACCATTTGTAAACTCCTAACATGTTTCAATGATATTTTTGCTCACCTTTCGAATGCATTCCAAGCTCATTATATCGTCAAGAAGGCCCATATGCTCATACGACAATGACTTACAAACGTTACTAATGTTAAAACTGTCATGAACATAAATTATGAACCGTTATGCTTCTTGAGCTCCTTAGTTACTACCATCCATAGCATGTTCCAACCAGTGGCGGAGCCAGGATCTTGGCATATAGGGGGCAAAAAATTTTTCTCCGAAAACAGCTCCAAAAACAAAAAACCGCCCAGAGTAGCTTTTTATGTAATCGTTTTAAAAAAAACCAGTTTAGTTTAGCAGCTTTTTAGCAATTTCTTAAGCATAATTTTTAGAGCTTTTCAATAGTTTTTTTGATATTCAAGAAGCCTAATTATTGGGGGGCAATTTTTGAATATTTAGGAGAATGGGGGCAAGCTAAAAATAAGACCATAAAAATACAATTTTTACACTAAAAAAAAAAAAATTCGTCAGTTTATCGGGGGCAACGGCCCCCCCTACCTTGTACATGGCTCCGCCTCTGGTTCCAACAGCATATACTCGTCGGCCTTCCTAGTTTCCCGATTGCCAAGACATAAAAAGTCAAATAGTCGTTCAGGGTTGCCACAATAATGTGTTTCGTTTCCAAAGCAAGAAAGATATCGATATACATCATGTGCGTAGTCGTACGTTGCCAATCCAATATAGCTGTACGGATGCACTCTCACTCCTCCTTCAGCCAGCATTTGGTATCATCTACCTAACCTCTAAAATCCCTCTCCGCTTCTTTTCTAACATATCTTCGAGTTTAGCCTCATACTATCGAGTCGAATTCAATCTTGAATTGTTTCAAACCTTGTTAGTCGAACCACGTCACTAGCTTTATTTTGGTCAAACTTTTGGTGAAGACATGTCTTCGCCAAAAATAAAGCCACGTTACCAACTTCATTTAATATTTACTAACTACGGAGTATTAATTAAACACATAATTAACTTGTCAAGATTCTGTCAAAACTTTTGGTGATGACATGATATCGCCAAAAGCTTAACAAGAAAAATTAGAGGAAAATAAATTAAGTAAAAGAAAAAGTCAAAAAAATCAAAAGGAATTCAACCATTTCGCTTTTTTGGCAATGTCAAACTCTTTTCGACTTTTTTTTATGTGTTCTCGCCAAAGCCTTTTTTGCCTGTTCCACTTTTCCTTATAATGGTCTAGTAGGGTTATACAAGGTCTTAAATTGTACTACTAATATGCTAGATTCACAATGCACGTAACTTGTTGATCAAACTATTTTGTATATTAATGCCGACTTCAACATTAGTACACCAAAAACAAATGATTAAAAAGGTAAAAATACACGTCGGATAATTCTTTGATTAACTAACCTAAAAAATGTGGGTTAACACAACAAACTTTAAACATGTCTTGAAAAATGAAAATACACTACAAAATTACAAATTTCCAAAACGGAAAGAGAAAATTAAGTGGTGTTTAGTTGTAGAAAAATTTTCATGTTTTTTTGTTCTTAAATTTCTAGAGAAGAGAATGGTTTTTCTTCTCTAGAGAAGAGTTGATAATTTTGAAAACCTGTTTAGATGGAAGTTGTATCTTTCCTTTTAGAAATGAAAATTAGTAAAATGTGATTTCTGTTTTTCTATTTAAAATTAGAAAAATGAGAATTTCTTATTTTTTGAAAAATATTGAAAAAAGTGCCACTACAAGAAAAACTAGAACGGGCGACGAACTTTTCCAGGGCGACATTTGTCGCCCGGGAAAGGTCGCTAAACGACAAAAATCCATCCGACGTGGCACCAATTCTGATAGACTTTTTAGTCAAAGTATGTGGTGAGTTTCCCGGGCGACATGTCGCCCGGGATAACTTGGTTTGAGTTTGACCAAAATAATCAACGAAAATCCTGGCGGCAAATTTTCCCGCTCAACTTTCCCGGGCGACATGTCGCCCGGGATAATATTTCCACGTTTAACATTTGTGTTTAGTGATAATTAATGTGTGTTAGTGTATAAAAAATTTTGTAACACTTTTCCCGGGCGACATGTCGCCCGGGAAACATTTTATTAAAATTTATACAGTTTTTTAATATTTATAAAACTGTATAATTTTTTAATACAATGTTTCCCGGGCGACATGTCGCCCGGGAATATTTTTATTAAAATTTAGAAATACAAAATCACCGAAAATCCTGGCGGCAATTTTTCCCGCTCAGGTTTCCCGGGCGACATGTCGCCCGGGATAATGTATTTTATCAAAAAATTTAATTTTGCCTTTAAAATCATTATTATTTATAAAATATGTTTTATAACTATACATTTAAAAAGATACTTATAAAATATATAAATACTTATATAAAAAAACTACGTTTTCTAGGTTCGTTTCGGTCCGATATGCCGTATACTCTAACAAAAAATATAGTGTGTATTTTGTATGCCGATATGCCGTATTTTCTCGGTTCGGTCAGGATATGCACTACCCTTCTATAGTTGAACATGATGTATTGTATACTTTTTCAAGATGCACAAAAACAAACATTCATTTAGGTAAATATTATACATACCACTTCTAGTAACACAAACGACTTACAAACAGACAC
The DNA here is from genome assembly GCA_026074375.1 of Tanacetum coccineum. Lineage (NCBI taxonomy): Eukaryota > Viridiplantae > Streptophyta > Magnoliopsida > Asterales > Asteraceae > Tanacetum > Tanacetum coccineum. The sequence goes on along the minus strand of BQNB010033667.1, from coordinate 28,400 downwards.
TTAAACATACGAATTACATTGCAAATGACAAACTACTCGAAATCATACGAATTACATTGCACATGAAAAACTACTCCAAATCAAGTTTTTCCATTTCATTGAGAACTTCGTGAAATAGTGCAGCCGAATTAACTGTGTGTTGTTCCGGATGCATATGCATTTCCATTGTTGCCTTGAGTACACTTATCTTTCCACGCAAGTGTTTGCAGTTTGAGCACTCTCCATTTCTTGAAGATCTTAGAGAATAGTTTGTAGGTGTTGACGGTCCTGAAGAATAGCTTGGAGGAGTTGAAGGTCCTGAAGAATAGCTTGGAGGTGTTGAATGTCCTGCAGAGTAACTTGGAGTCGATGGAGCTCCAGAAGAACTCATCAATTCACGAAGTCGGGTCTCTTTCCATAAAAAAATAGCTAATGGAATGAGTAACTTGGGATGAACAAGATTTACTATATAACATAAATAAATTGGAAACCTAATTTATATATTACACAAATAAAAAACATGTGATTGTTTACCTTTGATTTTGGACATGCATAGTATAGTTTACCGTAACTCTCAGGTTTATACGATTGTCGGAGAACTACATCTCCTTCTGCACACCTACACGCAAAAGCTTCATGTGGCACCATCTTCACCATCTTTTTGTGGTTGCGATGGTAAGAGTGTGTGATATGTTTGTGGTTGTGATAGTATCTGCTTTTATGGTATAAAAGAGTTTTTGGCGCAAGTTTTTGGCGGGAGTATTTAGCGAGAGTATTTGGCGGGAGTTTTTGCCAGGAGTATTTGGCGGAGATTGGCAAATAGTATTTGGCGGGGAGGTTGAATGGTCGAATGTATAACCATAACATATCGACTCATCCGTTGAACATCTAATGTACAACGATACCATTATCGAATCATCGTTGAAATTAAATATACAAAAGATAACATACGACTCATCGTTGAACATCAATGTTAAACGATACCATACGACTCAATCCGTTGATACATTAATGTATTCAACGATAACATATGACTATTCGTTGAACATGATAAATGTACAACGCGATACATATCGACTCATCGTTCAACTCTAATGTACAACGTTGCAGATCGACTCATCGTTGAACATCTAATGTTCAATGATAACTTTGACTCTCCGTGAACATCTAATGTTACAACGATAAACATTATCGTCTCATCCGTTGAAACATATAATGTTACAACGAGACACATAGGGACTCATCTGTTGAAATCTTAATGTACAACATACCATATCGACTATCGTTGAACGTAGTGTTGAATGATAAAATACGATATCCGTTGAACATCTAATGTAAACGATAACAAATCGCACTCATCCGTTGACCATCTATGTACATTGATATACATTTTGTCTCATCTGTTGAAACTATAATGGACAAACGATAACATATCGACTCATCCGTTGAACATCTAATGTACAACGATAACATATCGACTCATCCGTTGAACATCTAATGTACAACGATAATATATCGACTCATCCGTTGAACATATAATGTACAACGATAACATATCGACTCATCCGTTGAACATCTAATGTACAACGATAACATATCGGACTAATCGTTGACATATAATGTAACAATGATACCATATCGATATACGTTGACATATAATGTAAACGATACCATATCGACTATCCGTTGAATCATCTAATGAAGAACGATACCATATCGACTCATCGTTGAACATCTAATGTACAACGTACCATATCGACTCATCCGGTTGAACATATATGTTCAACGTACCATATCGATCATCGTTAAAATTAATGTACAATGATTACCATATCGACTCATCCATTGAACAATTGATGTACAACGATACCTATCGAACGCTCCGTTGAACATTTTTAATATATAATTTTTGTTTAACATTATTATTTATAATGTACAACGATAATTATATATTTTCTAAAACATATAATGTACAACGATAATTATATATTTTATAAAAATAATTATAAATAATAATTATTTTTTTCAAAAAAAAATAATTATATATTTTCTAAAATATATAATTTTTGTTTAAAATTATTATTTTTTATATTTTATTTATAAAAAAACATATGTAATATAATATTATTATTAAAAGCTTTAAAATAAATTTAATAAATCTCTTTCCCGGAGCGACATATCGCTCGGGGAAAGGTTAGGTATTATTAAATAGTATACAGTTTTGAGTATAAAATTCTTTTTTTAATAAACACTATCCCGGGCGACATGTCGCCCGGGAAAGTTTTTTTGCAAAAATTATTGTTTTTACGCAGTCGCGATGTGAGGTTTGTCGTGCACAGTCGCGATGAACGTCAACGGTGTGAGGTTTGTCGATGCACGTCGCAATGAACGTCGTACAACTCAAAACAGCGGCATTTGTTCGCCTGGTCCGGACGAAGAAATGTATTATGGTCAGCTTGAACAAATCCTCGAGTTTTCGTATTTGTCGTTCAAAACTGTGTTGTTTCGAGTTAAGATGTTCGACACTAGCAACAAAGGACGTATGAAAAATCTTGTCATTAGAAACAACATAACACAAATGAAGGCAAATGGTGAGGCGTTTAAAAATGATCAATACATTCTCGCAACACAAGTCAAACAATGCTTCTTCCTTGAAGATATGGCCATACGACCACTCGGTTAAAAGGTCGTCGAACATGTGAGTCATAATTTTTTTTCGAACGGGGGTGTCATTGTGATAGAGGACGACCCTGATGTTATACATGTCGACAACTCATCTGATCTCGCACTTTCTACAAGTTTGAATGACTTGGAAATTGCGGCCTTGCATATAGATGGTCAATCAATAGATGTTGACGCACCACCAGATATCATTGATGTTGTTGATGAAGACGATGATATTATTGATGAGGAAGACCCCCCCCCCATTCCTCATGAATAGCGAATTCTTGTGATGAGACCTCGTCAATTGATTTGATGATGGCGTAAATGTTGTTTATTCTAGTGAAGAAGAAGATTGATCTTTAGTTGTAACTTGTAAAAGACACTTATATATTTGAATGAATGTCTGAAACGTTGTGGAATGGTTTTTATGGGTATACTGTTTTGGACGTGTATGTATTTGGTGTGTGCATGCTTACTATTATTTTGTTATGGAATTTCTATATGTTATCCTAATGCTACTTGTACAGATGTCAGCGGATGTTGCACTGGGTGATGGCGGTGACGGGGTGGTGATGATCGTCCCCCTTAACACCACATACCCACCGGTTGTGGGGGTTGCTTGGGCAACCGAGGTAAGAATTTCTGGATTATTATAATACAAGCATAAACTTAATAACATTGAATTTGCTTGATTTGAATTTTTTATGATTTATCACTTCACTGAACTTGGCAGGTAAGGGCACCCGAAAACCCAATTTGGGTGGCAGGAGAGCGGGCAGGCAGCATGCCCACCAGGAGACCCGAAACCTCGGGTTAAAGGCCATCACGGATAAAAGTGGCCCCGTCTTTTTAAAAAATTAGGGTAAGTGGATGTCTGTCTACAAAAATGAGAGAGAGAGGGATTAAAGTTTGTAACTTCCGTATCATAACTTATCTTTTAAATAAGAGAAGACTTTTTTTAGTTTGTAGAATACCAATAATACCCTGCATTTACTTATAAAATATTACATAATATTTTATTTAATTACATCAAATGCCACAACTAATTTAGACCATTGATCAAATTATCAACGCATTAGATTGGTTCTCGTAGTTCTGTACATTTATTTGGTTATGAATACTAACTCACAATATATATATATTATAATTATATATATATATATATATATATATATATATATATATAATATATATATATATATATATATATATATATATATATATATGTTATATATTTATATTTTATATTTATATATATATGAACCGATATATATATTATAACGAGTAAACATTCACGGGAAAAGTACTTGATTAATTGGACTATGAGTTCAATTTAACAAGAACTTAACAACAGAAGGACCTTTTATGAGTTTTCTTTTTGAAGAACTATTTTCTATCACAAGAGTAACCAATTTTGTTTGATTAACAACATCACAATATTCATCAGTTATATCACGTTGTTCATTAGTTTTTTTTCTTTACCACAATATTCATATGTTTTCTTTGATGAACAACATCACAATGTTCATAGTTTTTTTTTGAAAAACTTTTTTTTTGTTATCACAATGTTTATCAGATTTTTTTATGAACAACATTATAATGTTCATCACTTAGATCACGTTGCTAATCAATTTTTTTTTGAAGAACTTTATCTATTTTTTGTTATCACAATGTTAGTCGTATTTCTCTGATGAACAACATCACAATGTATCATGTTGTTCATCAGTCTTCTTTTTGAAAAAAAAACTATTATCATAATTAAACTATTTATCTTATCCATCTTTTAGTTTTTAGCCCATTTACGCACGGGTTATTAAATGCGTTTTAGGTCCGAAGAATGACTATAATAATAATATCTCCACTATATTTATTCGGATTGAAAGATGTTGGTCAATTATGTTTAATAATCAGTATTGTTTTAATTGTTTTAATTTGATATTTTTTAGCATAATCCAAAATTTATAGAATATATATTTTATATGTGTACGTGATATTTTAATTCGTTTCATACAAGCGGTAAATGTAGAAGTACGCTAATGTGTTTTATGTTATTAGTTCAATTTATATAATAATAATAATAATAATAATAATAATAATAATAATAATAATAATAATAATAATAATAATAATAATGGTGTTTTGGACATTGGGGCACGTTCGGCTATTCATATTTTTAATATGATTAGTTTCGCCATTGCTAAAGGAGTGGAAGCTCAAATAGTATCTCGGCTCCTCTCTAATTTTTTGTAAATCCTATGAATTAATAATAAAGTGATGTTTATAAAAATAATAAAAATAATAATAATAATAATAATAATAATTTAATACAAAAATAACAACAACAACAATAATAATAATATTAATTGTAATAACAGTAGTAATTGTTTTTAAAGAAGAGTCTAAAGTATATGGGGTTTTTTATTAAATATATAAATATTTTTAGAATTTATTGGAATTGGGGATCTTACACTTAAGTCTATAAAATTAGATTTACGATTGAAAAACATTTTAAAATTTTAAGGTTTGATTGTAAATTCTATTAACAAATCAATATATAATGTTTATTTAACTTAAGTCCGAAATTAAAAGACTGGAGTTCACAAGGCCATGTGTGTTTTCATTCTTTTTTCTCCACTGAATTTTCAAAAGTTTGATCAAACAAATTAAATTTTGACTTTTATTAGCCAGTATGATGGCTTGATTTCAAAATCAAGTTGTCCCGTTCGTAAATAGAAGAGCTAATTTTTCCAATTTATACTTTCTTTTTTTATATAAGAGATAATCATGTGTTGGAGGAATATTTAAAGTAATTTTTGTTTATTATATATATTAGATGAGTAACTTTGCATAATAATGAGATTTTATTACGGCAAACTATTATACTTGTGGTATTTTGGCTATTCGTTTCATCAATATAAATTAACACAATTATAAAAGAAAAGTTGTAATTTAGTGTCTTCTATGTAGAGTTTGTGGATAATTTAAAAAAAATATTAATGTTAGGAGTAAATACAAAAAAAGTCTACTCTTTTTTTATATAGAAACTCATTCAAAAAGTGTTGTCAAAAGTTGTCATACATCTTTATAAAATTTTTGGTGGAAACTTAGTTAAGAAAATTATTTTATTAAGACAACATTATTTTTATTTTAATGTGTAAAATTTTGTTTTAAAATGGTATTTTGAGGATTAAACATTACTCTTTTTTGAGTTTTTTAAGTTTTAAGAAAAACACATTCGTACATTATTTGTAGTATTGGTTGATAGTAAAAGGAATTACCCACCGAGAGTATTCTTCAACTCCCACCCCATCAAACCGGCTGCTTGTCCAAGGCATCTCTCCATTTCCCAGCAGCATTATCTTTTTCATGTTTCGTGAATGCATCTCCATGGCATTTTAAGTCCGTTTTTGGTTATTTCAGCTCGTTTTTAAAGGTAAAAGGTATGTGTATTTAAGCACATACCAGTAGCAGTTTCTCATAGTGCTTCTCGCAGAATTCTTCGAGATCTACAGCGGATGTAGTTCTCGCAGAGCCTTGGGGGGTTTGTTTATTTTTCCCTACCGTATTCTGCACATCAGACTTGGGATGGCTAGGGGTAGGTTGTTCGTGATTGCTCATGGTGAGTATTTTCAAGGAACGCAGTTATATCGCTCCCACGGATGGCGCCAACTTGTTAGTACAAAAAGCGTGTAGGGCCAAGTGTGAACCTGGATCGTTAAATGGGGTGGACCAGGAGGTAGGATACGATGTTAATCTTGTACTAATCCAAGTAATGAAGGGGGGATCTGCACAAATGAGAGTAAACCGTTAGCCTTACCGCGGGGCGGACCCCACGATTAAGCTCCGACGTGAGAGTAAGTATACATGTTTGTCAGAGAATGTCAGAGTATATGTGTGTATTAATGATAGGGCAGAATGTACCTTTTTGGGGTGTGAAACGACCCCTATTTATAGGCAAGCCCAATACTAGGGTTTCCTAATATTTCGCTTGCGACTGTTAGTAGCCGGAGTGGGTCCCTTGTCAGGCAAGGGTCCACATGTAATCGTATCTGCGGACGTGAGTATCCTTCCGTAGCCCGTGTTTGTCCGCGGAGGTGCAACGGGTGCAGCTTTAAAAGGTACTCACGTGCGTCTTTGGAATATCCGGAGCGTGACCCTTGTCAGGCTTAGTAGTCCGGCTATTTGTTGTATTGGGCCAGGGCCCATATGCACATACTACGAACTAAGCCCAGTAAGCTTGGTATTCATACTATACGTCATCGGTGATAAGTGAAGCTCAATTCGCGGTTCAAGTAGTTATATTTGGAGTTAGTTGTTAGATAGGTTAGTTGGCCCAAACTTAAAGCTATATATGTATTTAGTCTAAATACGTATCCTATCTCATATCTCATATATAATGCATTCAATCAATAGAATTATTTTGTTATTTTACATTAGTCGTCGTGAAGCATTCCAATATGTGATTTGGAGTAATGTAAACGTTGAAGTTCAATCTAGGCATTACTACTACGTAGTTAATCATCATGTACAAGCTAGCACAGTCTGTAGATGACCTCGAACTATTCTATTCCTCCCAAATGCTACTAAAACCATTATGAGTGAATATATATTCTTTGTTTTTTATACATTGACATATGCAGTACAATCTATTTGAGCAAACCAACTGTGAGTGAATAACTGAATATGTCTTAATTCTAACATATATTGTGACATTTTTCTTTTTTAGATGCTTAAACACTCTATATTAATATTTATGTTTGGCTAGAGTTAGGTAAAACAAGTTCCGTTGTAGTCTAGTTGGTTAGGATACTCGGCTCTCACCCGAGAGACCCGGGTTCAAGTCCCGGCAACGGAAATTTCTTTTTGTTCCTGTAGTCATGTTTTTCTTCCATACATTTGGGCCGTAACCATGCTTCATCAAAATATCTAGCTCTGACATGGACGTGTTAATTAGTATTTTTCTGAATAATATAACTCTTAAGAAAATAACAAATGATAGACAAACTCATTTCTGGAATAATACTTGGCTCAAAGATCACGGTCTATTAAAACTTCGTTTTCCTCGGCTGTATGCTTTAGAAACGAATAAATGTTGTTCGGTTGCTGAGAGATGGTCTACAATATATGATTTTTGGCAAGGGAATTGGGTGTGGGAAAGAAAACCTAGTGGTCGAGCGCTTGGTGATCTTTCTTCGCTCTAATATCTTTTTATTGGTCTTATTCATGATATCTCTCATCAACACAAATGTACACGGGCCTTGGAAGATTCGTGAACTTTTTATGTTAGGTCGTTGTGCAAAGCTACCATAATAAGCTTTTTGTGAGTGAGATCGATTCCGCGTACTTCGGGTGTAATAGGTGTTTGGTTCACAAAATTTAAAAACATGGTTTTTTAATTGTTGATGAAATTAAATAATGCACCATCTAAAAACCCACATTTTAATTACTTTTTGTTGTTTTTTTTAAGGAACTTTTTGTTGTTTGATTCACCAGATTTTAAGCAAAGGATTTGTGTTGACATGCTAGTGAATTACACCATTGCCCCTTTAACCAATCTATATACTTTATTTACTCGAAAATCATCTCCAAGCAACAAATCCTCAATAACAAATAGCAACAAGTGTAATACCTCTGTGTTGCCCAAATATAACTTTTTTCGTTTTGATGTTTATTTAAATTTTGAAGAGTTAAATACATAAAGTGGAAAAGATATAACAAATCGATGTCAATCATAGAGCTACAAAATTGTTAGAATATTAGATATTCAAATACAATAAAATTACAGCAAAAGCAATAGAAAGAAAACTACCTCGTCTTGCACATATATATATATAGTTTGATCATAATGTCTGATGACGTATAGTATTAACCGGGCCGCAAGCCCGGACCATACAATAAGCAATGGGCCCAAGCCCAACGCCTGAAAGGATCCAAAGCGACCAAACGCCAGCCGCCTCGCAAGAAGCATAACCTGCACACGGCCGCAAGGAGCATGAGCTTCGCAGTTCCACGAGAATCATAATCCGCACGCAGCGGTAAGGAGCACGGCTCCGCAACCCCACAAGGAATGAAACCCGGGCCACAATCACGTGCCACTCCACGACAGACGTTCACCCGTGACTAAACCAAAAAGAGTAAGAGACAGAACATGGGATATCGGGGAAGAACGTTAACGTTCCCAATAAGGATAACAGACGATGATAACGATAACCTAAGCAGCTACGCTACAAAAAGGTGACAGTATCACCGACGTTGACCTCACAACAACCACCCCATTACCCATTGGGTAATAAGGTGAACCTCGCATCGTGATCCATGCGTCCGACAGCGACACTCGCCTATATAAGAAGTTGTCCAAACACTTTTAACGGTATGACTTCAGCTACTATTACACACATACCACTTATAACAATTACTTACTCTCACACCCGAGCTTAATCGCGGGATCCCCCTCCCGCGGTAAGGCTAACGGTGCTACTTTTCTTAGCAGGAAATCTTCAATCATATTCACTTAGTACAAATCTTCCACCTAGTAGCGAGCTTATAGTCACACTGTAAGCACGTTATTTTCCCTTGACCGCAATACACTAATTTTATACTAACAAGTTGGCACCATCCGTGGGACCCAACAAAACTACGTCCTAAAATCTCACCTAAAAAATGAGCCAACCGGCAAATCAAGCCCAAACCCGAGCCAATTCCGCAGTTCGAAACACAGCCGGCAAGGGGAGTAAGCAAACACCTGACAGTAATCCTGGGTACCTCCCCGCGGATAAACTTTAGGAAATTTGTGAAAAACATTACAACCAAATCCTACCAATCATGACGGAGAAAGTTCACCAAGAAAAACTTCAGGGTGTACAAACGCGCCTAACTTATGGTGAAATCTCACATCGAAACTCGCAGACCCAATTCTCAGAGTTAGAATCATGCGACAGAAAGAAGAGGCCTAAGAAGAGAAGACAAAGCCCGGTTACTGCATCAAGAGGGACACGTTCCTCGCAGACCGCGAGCGCATTCTCCAAGCTAAGGCATAGAGGAGATAAATCAACCTGCCGAAAAAGCCCAACGAGTGCCACGGTGTTCACTAGGCTAGGCCCTAGAGACAGATGTCTTCACACGGTTGGGGGAAAGAAAAAGAAGCATATACTCACGACTGGGGACGGATGTCGCACCACGGCATAGGCGTGTGAGTAGAAAGAGGAGTACCAGTAGGTCAGCAGAAAACCTAAGCCGTAGAAGGAAAGACGCCAGGGAGCTCATTCAAAGCTACGTCACATGCTCCAGTGAACGTCAGCAAGAATTTGAAGAAGAATGGGACGCCGCCGACCGAGCGAGCCGCAGGCAAATGTTCATTAACTTAGTGGAAAAGACAAAGAAAGGTAAGATCCTTTAGGCAAATGATCACGCAGAAAAACATACTTTCATTTGCCTAGATAAAGGTCATGATGCTTTTTAAAGTTGTTCAAAAAAAGGTAACTTACGTTAAGCAAGGCAACCGTACTTTCATTTAGATAAAGAAATGTAACTTATTTAAAAATAAACTGAAATATAGGGTAATAAGTTACGTGATAAACAAGTTTTTGATACCCGCGCTTCGCTGCGGCGCGTTTACAAACTAAACATTCGTTCTATGTGTGTACACGTAATAGAAAAATCTTCAACATGTATGTTGTTCTTTTCCAAACATGGTAGATATAGAGGACCTCCAAAGAGGGAAAAATTAGAAGAATGGCTGCACCCACATACTTCCATATCCGTTTCATGCTCTCTTATACTATTTGGCAGCTGATTATCCACAACATCCTACGACCAAAGGGAAAATATAAATGTATTAGAATCAGTAGCTTATTACACTAAATCATTGAACCACTGTATATTTATGAATAGACTGAGGAGGTAAACAACACCATAAGTAAAGTGTTAATATACCATATAAACAGTTTTAAAGCTTTACACTACCTTTACATTACTTGCATTAGTATGTCGCGGGTAAGGAAAATTTAAAACGGAGTAGACTTGCATTAGTAACTATTAACTACCGTACCTCTTAAATTTATTATCACTACATCCGAGAAAACACATGATATCGATCCACCAAGAGTGTGCGAGTACATCTCGGCAACTAATGTTTGTTCTTCCTCTAACTTCATAACAACGGTACCCGTAGATCGGTCATCTCTATTAAGTAAAATATTTTATCGAAATCTCATACTTTATAGGGACAACCGATCCCACGGGAACCGCAGTCAGGAAATTACATGAGGAACGTACATTGCACGCACAAACCGACCCTGAAAAACAAAAGCAGTTGTTACCTGCTTGTTATTTTGAAACTGTATGTCTAAGGGAGCATATTTAAAAGAAATACAGTCGTAAACAAATAAGCACAAAGTTTCAAACAAACCAAAAAATATTTCATGTACACACACCAAACAAAACTTAGTGATGTTCTCGTCTAATTTGGTCAGACTTTATTCTTGTAGTTCCTGATCCAAACACTCCTCAATTGTGTAACGACATGATCTAAACATATCTTAATTTTCTGCTACCTAATATATATACGCACTTGAATCGACTCAATATACATCATGTCACATCAGTCACATGGTCTAATCCAAACACACTTATGTCATAATCTGATCCTAACATACTTCAAAATTAAGATAAAAGGGAAAAAGATTTAAGGCGTTGCAAGAAGAAAAAGAGATACTTGTGTTATCTTTGCTGACGGAAATACCTTCTTCAAAGCAGTTTGGTTGGTTGTTTGCACAGTGTGTGAGTACATCTCGGCTACTAATGTTTGTTCTTCCTTAAATTTCCTAACGACGTTAGTCGTAGATCGGTCATCTCTATTAAGTAAAAGCTTTTATCGAAAGCTCGTACTTTATAGGGACAACCGATCCCATGGGAACCACAGTCAGGAAATTACAGGAGGAACGTACGTTGCACGCACAAACCGACCCTAAAAAACAAAAGCAGTTGTTACCTACTTGTTATTTTGAAACTGCATGTCTAAGAGAGGATATTTAAAAAAATACAGTCGTAAACAAATAAGCACAAAGTTTCAAACAAACGAAAAAATATTTCATGTACACACACCAAACAAAACTTAGTAATGTTCTCGTCTAATTTGGTCAGACTTTATTCTTGTAGTTCCTGATCCAAACACTCCTCAATTGTGTAACGACATGATCCAAACATATTTTAATTTTCTGCTACCTAATATATGTACACACTTAAGTCGACTCAATATACATCATGTCACTTCAGTCACATAGTATAATCCTAACACACTTCTGTCATAATCTGATCCAAACATACTTCAAAATTAAGATAAAAGAGAAAGAGATTAAAGACATTGCAAGAAGAAAAAGAGATACATGTGTTATCTTTGCTGACGGAAATACCTTCTTCAAAGCAGTTTGGTTGGTTGTCTGCACATACGCCGCTATAAAGTGACCAAGAATTAGAAACGTAGTATATGGTAATTTAGAATTCGAACAAATATGCTTTGAAATAAGTAGTCAAGTCACCTCGAATGGCTGAACATGTAGGCCCATGATTTTCCTGTAACATGCTGGACCAGCTCCTATAGTTGCGTATTCGCACCTAAAACCACAACAACGATCAAAAAATAAGTAAATAGTTAGTTGGAACCTTAGTAATATTTAACTAAAAAAATGCAATTATATATAGACGGCATATTTGTTGAATGATTACCGAAACAGGAAGTTGACATACCTGTGGCTAATAACTTTGCACTCCCATTATAGGCACGTGAAATACGTTTTGGACTGTTTGGGTGTGCGCGAAGTGCCACATATATTTAATTCAGTCAAAGTCAATAATGGATATGGCTTGCAACCCTTTTTTCTTAAAAGCCCTGAAACTTTTATCCCACAGCAATTTGAAGATAACCGAGACCAACCGGTGAGCTTGTTGCAACATTGATATCAAACGATCCAATACCAACTTGTGGCCTTGTTGGCAACACGCACCTGTATTCAACGATTTTTGGAAACAAAAACAATAGTCAATTATAAAAGCAATCTTTAAAAGTACACTACGAAAGAAACGCAATATATAAAGAAAGAAATCTTATTCACCTTGGCCTTCCACATTGATCAATTACACACGTTCACTCCTCTCTTGTTCATTGTGTCGGAATCGTATTAAAAGGTGTCTCTGAAGCACAACCAATTCACTTTCCTTTAGTGTCTGACCTCAAACATTTAAAGGGAGATGGCTCTAGACTGAGCAATTCTTAAAAGATTTCGTATCCTAAACCACAGATAAAGCAGCTCGTAATAAAAAATGCAGCGAACATTTCACAAATTTTTCCCAACCAATATATATCAGGATAATAGCTGGCATGATAAAAATGAGAATTTTAAGCATACATGTACAACATTGTATTTGTAATTGCGTTGAGCAGTAACAGCCATGGTTGCAGATACATTTCCATGATATCTGTTTCTAAGTGAAATTATATCATGAGAACTTGTGTATGGCCGAGCAATCATTAAAGCCAATACATCTGCGTCCGACCATAATTTGCAAAGAAAACAACCCAAACATGAACAAAGCGTTGGTGCTACCCGACCCTCTATTGCAACCTACAATCAGAAGGAATTAGCTACATTTTTGGAAAAAAAATATATAAAACCCAAGATAATAAAGGTTAAATATTTTATCTCATTTACATATTAATGGATTTATATGTGGCTGTGTTTTTCCTGAAATGAGTTAAATATATATACATTTGACTCATAAGTGAATGAGTCAACGATTCAAAGACTATTTATGAATCTGTTTTAGGTGTTTGATAACTGCTATGATTGACAACTAAGCAAGGTATCAATTTCGTGACTAAATTGACGTCATTGACAACCAAGCCTTTCCCAAGAAAAAAAGTCACATTTCCAGGTTAGCAAAGTATTGCCTTTTCCATGTCAAGATGGTCATGAAATGGCGTATAATAGATATGTTTTTACTTGGTTACTTTAGTAAATATAAGTTAAAATGGTTATCATGCCAATCAATAGGACCTGATCAAATGATGCAAGCTGGTACCCGATCTACGTTTAAAGATGAGCCTCTCCATAAGCTGGTGAGACTCTCTTGATTCACCATCCTGGTGATACCTTATCCAACAGCATCTCTTGGTGTTCTCAAGGACAGACAAAAATAATGCTAATTACTGAAAGTATTCATGTTTAACAATCAAAATCATGTTTATAATGCTAATTACTTTGTAAACTTACTTTTAGAAAAATGACATTTTTCTAAATTTATCTTGACGTAAATAAATGCTAGAAAGAACATATACCTTTGATACCCAAATCAATCAGCTGAAAGTATTCACCTGGTTGTAGTAATTCACCTTCAATCCGATCTTGATCAGTTAAATATCTCTCTCAATCGAAACATCAAATCGATACTGCAAATACATTATATTAGAGGCCTAATTTAATTAAGTATGTAACCAACTTTGGCACAGTTTCTACTTCCGGTAACCAATGTTTTCAGGCCAAAAAAAATCTTCAGACAATACTTGTTACGTAATCCACATTAAAATTTCAACATAAGCTAGTGTGTTCCAGTAACAAGAGCAACAGGAATCGTAAGAGTATGCATCTACTTGTGCTACCGAATCTTAAAAATTTCGATCCGACCCTCCCAATCACTTGAAAGCAAGAATTTTTCCCATCTTGAAACCCATTTCATTGTTTGATGTAACATGCCAGAATATTTGAACAATCAAATAAAATATATTAACACCATGAATGTTACTATAAAGTACAATCTATATGGTACAAAAATGAGCATGTTCAGTTACAGTTAGAAATAGACTACAAAATCCAAATATAACAATCAACATGAATCTTAAAGTAACATGAGAAGTAAACATAGACATACTAAATTTACTTTGCATGGTTCAAGGATCGGGATACATCTCCTAATAGTGTGAGGGCAAAAACACCCAACAGACATTAATTAAATAACTGTTACACATGAACTACATTTATGAAACAAACCACACATTCTTTTTTATAACTTACTTTGAAGATAAGAGACCCCCAAATCAGACAGGATAACACAAAACAGAAATCATGCCATAAACTAAAAACTAAATACACTTTATTATATGAAACTGGAGATCGAAAACTACATTCACAAGAGCTAATAATACACATGTTGATGAACACAGAAAAGGAAAAAAGAAACAGAAATAAGATACCACACCAGAAAATCAACCACATTTCAACACTGAGTGTCATCATAACTCAATAACAGGCGGATTCCTACATCAAACATTAATGCGTAAATATGGTTGAGCCACATACTTATCTACTTGGTGTTTCTCTCGCCTAAATTTGCTTTCTGCAATGATTGAGCATAACTTTTATCAGTCATTGTGCTTGTATAGTAGTATCAATAAAGAGAAGAACGTCAGTAACAACGCGGCAAAATATAGATGTACCTCTTCCCTCACGTATTCTATCATAGGCATTTCTATGCCTGAGGGTGTGGACCTGAACTTTTGTTGCGCACGTACCTTCATCCAAAAGACGTCTTCTAACACTCTAGACATTAAAGCACGTATAAGTAGCCATTGTAAATCTCATTAAGCATAGCAGACCATCTGAGAAACATTGTAGGTAGAGCAAAGTCAGTGCCAACCTGCATATTGAATGCAACCATTTGAGCTCCATGTAGCCAAGCAGTCAGTGGTTTGAATATGGAGTCATTACATCGGACAGTTCCTTTGGGATAAATCCTGAGAATGTTCAAGTTTAACAATCAAAATCAAGAGTTTCAGACAAAAATAATGCTAATTACTTTGTAAACTTACTTTTAGAAAAATGACATTTTTCTAAATTTATCTCGACGTAAACAAATGCTAGAAAGAACATATACGTTTGATACCCAAATCAATCAGCTGAAAGTATTCACCTGGTTGTAGTAATCACCTTCAATCCGATCATTTGATCAGTTAAAAGGATCTCTCTCAAGTCAGCACACTTTACAGCCTTCTTTTGGAGCAATTACGTTTAAAACAAAAATTTATTTTATTAATACGCAATTTTTTTCACTCACAAATAAACGATCCTAAACACATGCAAAACTGCTCGTTTATCCTTTTTATCCCCAGACACCTAGGAACATGTTTTCTCAACCATATCAAAATCGCTAACAATATTCCAAAACCAACATCCAACTAACATCATAATCCAAGACTTCACATATTAAACGTATTCCTGAAAAAAACCATCACAGAAGGTTTTGGAAGAATCACATTTTTCAACAAAAACTAACACTATCAAGAACACCTGGGTTGAACTCTGCAAACCCATACCTGGTCAAAAAAGCGCTATCAAATGCCCTTTTCGTCTCTCCTCAGTTTCGACACCCTAATCCCCATTACTCCTCCTCTTACATAAAAATATCAACAAACAGAACATTAATCATCTACTAATAGCAAAAGAACTTACAGAAGAAACACCCAATTCATCAAATAAACTAATAAAACTAAAAACACACATCACAAATTGCAGTTAAAAAAAGAGGGTTTTATTACCTCGTAAAATTAAAAGATTTTTATACACATATTATCATCACAGTCTTCACAGCTCGACCAACGATTCGGGACTGATTCATCTTTTTCCTCATCTTGTTGAGCCGATAATTTTTTTGTTCTTGATTTTTGGGGGGGAGGTGAGGATGGGGTTAAAGAATTATTCGGTGTGTGAGATATCGTGAAGAGAGACAGAAAGAAATGAGACGGTGGGGATTCATTGAGGTGAGATTAAGGTGGCTTGAATGTGTGTTAACACGTGGATCTAACACAGAGAAGCAATTGGAATAGAAATCTCATTATTTTATGAATTGTTTACTGTTTATAAGATTAATTTAATATAAAAAATATGAGTGTGCGAGGGGAATAGGGAGGAGACAGCCCCATAAATGTATAAAAGTATAAATATGTTTACGGTGAAATTAGATGACTTGTCAAGAAGACAAGAACAACTAAGTAGAGTGACATTTCGAATAATGTATAGGGATTTTCCATTATTTTGGACTCTAGAATTACACTCCGGATGGGTCTGGTTGCTAAAACAGAAGTGGCCCGTTTACATGTTTGAATTTCTTGGTTTATGCATGTCCTCAACTTTTGATCCTTTGAGACTAATCACTAGTATTTTAAACATTTTTATCGTTGAAATCAACTACTCTGTGTTTCAATGCCCATTGGACCATGTGTCGAATAAAAAAATGAAACGAGTTAAACGGTCAAACTTTGTTTTCCCACCATTTTGAGTAACTAGAACCCATATGAAATACAGTTACAAATGCATCCATGTACAGTCCTTATACATCTAATGATTTGTCAGTAAGTTTCTGCTTAGTCCCTAAAAGTTAAAACCAGAAAAATATTCATCAAGTAACTTATACCTTTTTCAATCCTTTTATTTTTGCATAAGATGAATGTGCAAAATTAAAGCAACATCAATTACATACCTTTGCTAACATATTCATATTCCGCAAATCCATGGTTATTGGATCCAACAGCCGGCTGAAAGTTAAGAAAATTTACATCATGAGTTGAAATAGACATGAGTGAAATTAAAGAAAAAAACTAATAAACATGTCATGCACCTGTCATCCATCCTTAATTGAGCTTCAACGTAAGACAAAGCGGCACATGACTTGATGACACTCTTTGTATATCTGGTAGAAATAGCATGTGCATCGGAAGTCATTTCCTGAAAACCGAATAACCTAGCTGTGATTAATATGCTTCGACCCAACTAATAAAAACATAAAAAACAACTAGCATACCAAAGGTCAACTTACAAATACTGATACTAAAGTATCGTGACTGACATGGATTAGTACTACCCATAATGTTAGTACTAAATTAGCATACACGGTTTACATATTATAAGGAGCAAGAACTACATAAAAAGAAACCAATATGAAAAAAAAAAATTACAAAGGCTTAGTAAATCATACCCGCAAAACAGAAAAGGCTAGCCTCTCCACATCAGCCCGTAGGGAACATATATCTGCAAAACATATCCGGTAAACAAGTCGATAAACTAATGGTTAAATATCATATTGCAGAATTTATCAAGTGTATACTAAACAACATATGACAGCAATACCTTCGGTAAGAGGTTTAAAAAAGCATGTCAATACGGCGTTCAACAAGGTAGGTAGAAGTTCCTCTTTGTGTAGCTTCACTATCCAGGGGTGTTCCAGGGTGGACAAAATTCGTGACATCAGCAATGTCTTATCAACAATAGTAAAGGACACAGAAATTCAACAAATACTTTTGATTTATCACTGTATCTAATAAATAACAAATGAAAACACTGAAGGATACAAACTCCAACTTCAAAGTTCCCGTTTGGAAGAGATGTACAATGTAACGCATCATCAATGTCCTTACACCCTGCAAACATAAAAAAGGCTTATTACAATTTACATATACAAGATTCGATAATCTTAGCTTGATATACATGAAGATTATATTAGAGAATATTACCTGGTGGATCCACGCTAAATATGCGTAAATGACGCAAGTCCTGTCAAATTGGATTTGATAGATCTTTTGAGGACACTAACCATGGTAACGCCGGTAGGAATGCCAACACTTGAGAAGTAAATGGCTTTGCATCGATATCGTTCTCTATTAATACAACCTGCAGCATTTACTCAAATTATTAAAGATACAGGAAGATAAATATACATATTTATTAAGCAAAAACATTATTATATTTAGTACCTTTGTTTCAGTTTCACGATCTCCTATATCTCCTATTGTACGGACATAATGACCAGAAGGGTATCGAGATTGGCAATCCCAAGTATCGACCGCGACAATAAATCTTTTGTCTAAAAGACTACCGAGCTGTCGAGTTTGAATTCTTATCTTTGGAAATCTTCGATCCTTGGACACAAATAGAGCATGGGCAATACCAGCATTACCTGCTGGCATAGCCATTGGCTCTAAAGATCCACAGTAACTGTAAGAGCACTAACAATTATGTGGTATCAACATTATAAAATAAAAAATTACAACTTTTTAAACCTTAAACAGAAATAAAACTTACGCATGCCAGTTATATTTAATAATACCAACAACACGCCCAGAAGGACGTGAAGGAGCATTGTTAGCATTATCAACATATCCTTGTGTCGAATTTGCAATTCTTGGAGCATCATCATTCATCAGCACTTCTTGGTGCTAAGTGTACACCGTCATCTTCTTCATCATCTGAAAGACAACTAAAAAACTTGCAAAAAACAATTTCTTTGTTTACAACATGCAGATATTGAGTGTCACATGTTGACATACCTTCGTCAGCTATGTAAAGAGATTTTTCGTTATGTCATTGATCCTGAGGCAAAAGTTCAACAGCAACAACATCTCCATCAAAAGCCCTATTCATGTTTTTGTTGGGATTTAACTAATCTAGGTAACCATTAGCTTACGAGTACGCATCGGATGGATCTAGTAATAGCATATAGGTTAACACATAAGAAGTAAATAGAAACACGTACCTCTTAGCCAATTGATCAAGAAACAAGTAAAGCGACTAACACAATCGCCTCTACGGTTGCTCACACAGTCACGTCAACCGAATATATTAAGCTTGTCTAGGCTTAACTTCACAACCAAATACCTTGTATTATAAACCGATTACCAAACAAACCTTTGTATCTTGTAACCGAAAATTAAACCACCGAATTAGAGTTTGTATGAAACCCTAATTAACCGAATACACCTGGACCGAAAATCAACAACCCGAAAATCCCTAGTTGGGGTTTTAACTTCGAACCAATAAATCACGAACACCTTGTGTTAATAATCTTGAACGTCGAGCTAGGAAGAACCAAGATAGATCGATTAAAACCTTGAGCTTTAAATCAAATTCGGTGTGGAGTAATAACCGAAAACCAAACAACCCTTTGTAAGGGTTTAGTCGACTTCGGTTGTAGAAAAGAACCAGAGAACTAAAACCAATTTGTTGTATAAAGAGAATTGTGTGTCGTGTATAATCAAACGGATTATAACGGTTAACACGAAGTTTTCCTTGATGGTATATTCCACAACGCATCCCAGATGTGATCTCTGACATCGGTTTATGCTGGATCAAAAAATTATATCAAAACACGTGACTAAAGTAGATATGACCATCAATGGCATACTTGTAGCAAGAGACGTTTAATGCAATAATACCTCAGTGTATATAACCTTCTTCTTTGAAGGCCTTAAATCTTCAATTTCCATATCCTCAGAGGTATGAGGTTGTACAAGCAGGTCAAGAAGGGCCGGCTGACCAAGTGATTTCACATATGACTCCACTGAAATAAAATAAGAAGTAACGTATGAAACTGAGCAGACTGCAGACTGGAGACTGATAACTAAATTTAGTATAATTATTTGGTTATGTCGTACCTGTCTCTGAAGAAATTCCCTCTTCAGTGGCCTTTCTTTTATTTTCCCTGTCATTTGTGATCATTAAGATTTTTGTCGCGCTACCAAGATGGTTTTGATACCACTGTGCTGCCACCCTTATAGCTGAAACGACACAACAGTTGGTGCATCAGTGAATAACATTTAGTACCTAATATAGACACTTAATATTAATTCTGGTGTTGCAAGATAATTAGACAACAAACCTCTGTCATTGCGATCATTTGGACTCTCGTCTGTCATAGCCTTCACATATGTGTCCCTTCACAACGGAAATGTAACGTCGTTAGGAGCATAAGAATAGAAACGAGAGTATATAATACTAAAATGTTAAAAACCTATGTCCTGTAACATTAACAGACAATGACAATCGTGTTCTGTTACAGGAAAATGAACCTAAAAAATGAGTGACGATCCTTAGCTTTACTCAGATTATCACTTTAACGGTACATAGAAACATTTTACCGGAGAATAAACATTTTTAAAAAGATATCCAGACATTCAGTGAAATCTACAAAAATGATTGACATCTCATTATGAATAACACCAAGCAATCTTACGAAAAATAAAGAAGCTTACTTATGGTGTTCATTAGAAAATACAAAGAATCTTCTTAACGAATTACTGCATAATGCCCTGAGTCTGTTATAAACTCCAAGATTCTTATTCCTGACCTCCTCCAACACCACAGACAGCACCACCACATCGTCAATTGCTGTATTTTCAAGCAAATCGATCTAAAATGAAAAGAAAATACGTATAAGCATGTGCAAAGCCTAAACATGTACTTAAATTAACTACCACAACTGATGTACGTCTCTTTATTTGACAGGGAAACGGTAAGTCCATTCATAATTAGTGTCTATTAACTTTTACTATAACTAGCAACGCCTAATACCATTTTCACGTGACTGACTATCAGACTGGTTTTTGTCATGAAAAAACAGCATACTTTTTCCTATGCGTCGTATCAACAATGTAACATTTGGATCATATCAGAAGTCTAATCCTGGAATTTAAATATAATATATTTTATATATATTGCAAAATTAATATACATACAAACGGCAAACTTATGCGTGGGCCTTGATAGACCTTAAGGCTGATCGAATTCTTAAAGATACGCTGGTGATCTCTGTTCCTAAAAATGGTGTCACGTTGCATACTATTAAGGTGGAATATGAATGGAAACCCCCGAAGTGTAATACTTGTATGTTGGTCATGATGATGCGCAGTGTCCTATTAAACATGCTATGGCTGATGTGAGGAAGCCGGAAGGAACATCTAATGATGGTTTCCAAACTGTCCAAAGGAAGGACTTTCGAGGTCCACTTGGTAGCAAAAAGGGGACGGTAGGTAATCATAATCTACCTAAGCAGCATATGCCTAAATCTGCATACGAGTAGAAGACGACTAGTACTCCAGTGTCTAATTATGTTTCTGCTCTTGAGGAAGATAATGAAAAACCTATGGACGACTTGGTTGACGATACACGGAAGAAGATGGAGGCTCCTCCCAAGAAGACTCCGTATTTGGCCGGGTAGGAAGGCGGACTCTCCTAAAAGAAATGTAGTTTTCTCTCCTGAAGCGCATATTCACTACTTTGATAGGGATGATATGGATTTTGATGACATGGGACCATGGTCACATGGAACGGGGATCGCTCCGGTACGGGATCGCGGTACGGGATCGCGGTTCGCTATTTCTTAAAATCTGGTACGACGGGGGGTAGGCTCATTTCGGTTCGATTCGGTTCGGTGTACCATATATTCCGGTTCGGTGTACCAAATACTTTGGTACGGCGTACACAACTAATATTGTTTAGTTTCATATAATTTTACACAATAAACCTTCAAACCTCCCATCTACACACAATTGTATTACATAGCCATCAAACGCGTTTTCGAGGCCATAAATCACCGATTTGCTAATTGTTGGATCGTCGATTTGATAATTTTTGGATCGCCGATTCGGTGTGATTGGGAACGATAATGGGAACGACGATGGGAACGATTCGGTTCGCGGTCCACGGCGATCCAGATCGCTACCGAACCGCGATTGGGAACGCGCGATCCAGATCGAAAATCGCCAAGGGTTTGGCGATCCCTGTGACTATGGTTGCGACTACTAACTAACGTTATTCCTCAGAACCTCTAAGATAAATTTAGTTTGCAATTAAAAAACATTATGAATAAAAAGGTTTGTTTGTTTTGCTCCTGGTATTTGTGACTAGTTCAAAGAATAATGGTGTAATTGGTTTTCAAGGAATAACGGTTGTTTGTTTGGCTGTTAGAAGTAATTGGTTTTTCGTTATTCGTTTTGATTTTATCAGGTAGGAGTGTTCAGAATTCGGGTAAATAACCAGACCGAATTTGTAAAAACCAAACCGAACCTATTTGACATTGCAAGTGGATTAAGAAGGTTATGTATTTTGTTCCTGAATAACTTCAAGATCTATAGATGCTCCCACTTACTTTTGTAAGTAGAGAAAAATTCTCCAAATACTAAGTATTTAAGCAACAATGATTGTTCTTAATTGGGAAAACACAAACACATTTTAAGTTCATCTCTGCTTGTAAAAATAGCTCTCATAAGATTTTTAACATAATTTAGAACTTTAATCAAAACATGAATGAGATTTATCTCAACCAAAGATGATAGCCTTGAGTTACCTCTAGGTTTGAAATTCTTTTGATGTAATTCATGACACACCAATAATTCTAACCTTGATTGATTTTGGAGGTAGAGCAATTAGAGTTATCAGAAATCAAACAATATGAGTATAGTTTGTTTCAACACATTAAACATACCATAATAGTGTGGTATTCTAAAAGTATTGACTTTGTGAGACTGACCATCAAAAGTCGTCCATTAGATAACTTAATTCTTTTTAGGTCAAAATACTTGTCAATGGTCCTGCCAATATAAATTCATAGTATTTTAAAAAAACCAAGTGCATGCAAATGTAATATTTCTTGAATTAAGCAGAACTCTATGCCACGAGATCACAAGAAACAAACAAATTCAAGAATTCAATGTTCTTGTTATATACAAGAAAACAAAACATGTCAATTATACATTATTAAGTCTTTGAATAATTGAAGGACCTTATGTTAACTCTTTGTTCATGTGTTCAGAAAACAAACATGTCCATTTATACGTTACAGGTTCTCTGAATAATTCAAGGACTCATTTAAGTGTTTAAACAAAAGACATAACAATTCAACAACTTACTCTAATTTATGTAGTCATTGAAATAAATCAAGAACAATATAATATGTCTTAGCAAGTAAACATAATTATTCTAACTAAAGAACACAAAACGCAAACCTTGAGTTCAATAGTAATTTCAAGTTAAATTCATACTTCAAAATCATGATTATATTAATTTAAAAACCATAAGTCTATTTGACTAAAACAAGTAGTCAAACATATGACGGTAGCTTATAGTAAATAATCTTTGACTTTAATGTGAATATGTGCAACAAACATCTTGGTGTTTAAAGTCCTAGTCGATTGCTATAGCTTTCTCCCTTGAGGTCAAAGAAACCAATAATCATATTGTTATATGTTTGATCCTTGCCACATTTAAAGATTTCTCCCACTGTGTACGGATAAACATATCTAAGGTAAACAAAACGAATACGAACAAGACGCGCAATTGTATAGAAAATATGATAGTGTCATAGATATTACATGTAGATTTCAAACTAGAATGTTTAAATAAGGCATGTGGATTATTATCTATTGATATACTTCGAAAGCAACCTCAGATATGCAACTTGTTATCATATAAAATGAAAAAAGCAAATCTTACTTTAACAAATTGTTGTTCATATTCAGAAAGTAATAACTTATTTCAAAGCAAGCTAGAAATAATATGGGCAAACTATTAAGAAATAAATCTAGTAGCTTCCCCACTAAATTTTTGGGAAAAACACCATTACAATATGTCATTTCAGTAATAAAAATCCAAAACTCCCCCCCACTGGATTTGTCAACATTGTAATTTACATCACCTAGAAATCAAATAGCAATTTTATTTTACTTTTCATATTCTCTTAGAATCCTACAAGTAGCAAAAGTACTTGAAATATTGTGAGAAGAATATGAAAATCTACTGGGTGTAATGAGAGTGACTAAGCCATTCACCTCTCATTTAACTTGAATATTAATGCATGCATTCCTCCTATATCGTCTGCATAGCCACAAGGGTATTTAGCACCTTAAGGAATAAAATGAGTCTAAGAAAAATACCCAACAGATATGCTAGTAATTCCTTTACTCATTGCGGTTTAAACTCATACATCGTGACAACCGCAAGATGTAATTTATTTTGGTAGCTATAGACAAATGTCTTTATTTACTCAAAAAATTTTTATCTTTCAATTATTTCAAGAGACCTGAAAAAAAGTTAATAAAGAAAAGTAAAATGAAGTATTAATTGTAATTGATAATTTACAATTATAATTCTATCTTATTCTGTCAACCAATTAGTATAATAAATAATTGTCTCACTCTTCGTTACTTATTAAAAGAGACAGTTTGGTCCTTTTGGATAAAAACAAACTTTCGTTTACTAATTATGTTGCCCAAAACACAATAAACAGAACATAGAAAGTTCTATTTAGTATTTTCGATAAAAAAATTCTTGAATAGAATTAACAACCCAATTAATTTACAAATTAATACAAAGATCCAACATGACCTTCCCCTACTTGTTTAACCAGGAGTCTGACAGTGAGAAAACAAAGTTGGGCAAAAGGTAATGCGAACGACGTTAATTTTTGCAATTAATACAACTCTTAGATTTAATGATACTGTGAAAAAAAAAAAAAACATTAGTCAGCATGTAATAATGTTTTGTGAGTATGTTTTTAAGATAAATACATTCTTATGCCCGGTCCAGGTCAGACCAAAGAGACTCGAATTAAGTATCGACCAAACGAGAACGTGTAACAAATCGTACAAAGGTCCATGATCCAGATAGAGCGAAATCACCATGGTTGGGTAGGACGGTGCAGGGTCCTGACAAAGAGACTCAAACCAATTGCACGTGTTCTACGGTTTTGATGGCATAGACTTAAAATTTTCAAAGGGGTATGCACATAAATGTGTTAAAACGTGTACAAAGAGGCATGCAAAACAACTTTGTATCACTGATTTTAAAACCTTTAGTATGACACTGTAGTGACATGCCATGGTTCACCGTACTCCAATCGAACGCACAAAGAAGCGGAGAAACATCAGCGCGAAGCTATTAAAACCTTATATCTTTAAGGGGAATTACGTAAAAACAACCCGCCATAAACATCTCTTAAAGTTTGTTCTAGTGGATGACCCTACTTTCCCAGAGTCCATAACGTCCCAGTTTTAAATCAAGAAAAACTAGTTTATTAGTTTAAAAACCGTCTTATTAATTTTCACAAAAACAGTTTTCCACGAAACCAATTGTTGTCATATGACATGCATTAGCTGAAAAAATAATAGCCTACATAAACATCATCATTTTATTCATATGAATATTTAATTAGGCGCTAAAGAAATAGACATTAAATAATCATGCAACTTGAGAATTCATAAATACAAAAGATGACATTTACATACTATAAACATGTATAAGTCCAAGTTTCTACTCTGCGAGTCTTCCCCAAATGGAGAACCAAATAACCCTCCAAGTTTTTCTGCTAAAGTGCCTAGACGCCCGCCCCAATACCACAAATTGTGATTGAGTGGTCATAAGCCAGGAATAAGACATAAATAAAAAAAGGAACAAATAAGCTAAATTATCAAATTTAATTTTCCAATTTAATCCAATACTAACTTTAATAGAATTCAAGATCAATAATCTACAATTGTTATTATTATAATGGCAAGAATCTATTATTATTGACATATTTACTTGTGAAACATAAATAAAATACTAACGCAGCAGATCAAGCATATGTTTTAATATTAGGCATATATAACAAGGCTGTAAAATTAAAACACAAACGTGTAAACCCATGAAAGCTAAAACAGTTTGCTCATGATGCCACTTTGTGGGATTTAAGCTAATCTAGTGAACCAATTAGCTTTTCATTACGCAGCGGATGATCTAGTAATTGGCATATCTGTAAACACATAATAAGAAGTAAATAGAAACACGTACCTCTTACCAATAGATCAGAAACAATAAGACTACTAACACGAAAATCGCCTCGACGGTGGCTCACGACAGTCACGTCAACCGAAAATAATAAGCTTGCTAGGCTTAACTTCACAACCAAATACCTTGTATTATAAACCGATTACCAAACAAACCTTTGTATCTTGTAACCGAAAATTAAACCACCGAATTAGAGTTTGTATGAAACCCTAATTAACCGAATACACCTGGACCGAAAATCAACAACCCGAAAATCCCTAGTTGGGGTTTTAACTTCGAACCAATAAATCACGAACACCTTGTGTTAATAATCTTGAACGTCGAGCTAGGAAGAACCAAGATAGATCGATTAAAACCTTGAGCTTTAAATCAAATTCGGTGTGGAGTAATAACCGAAAACCAAACAACCCTTTGTAAGGGTTTAGTCGACTTCGGTTGTAGAAAAGAACCAGAGAACTAAAACCAATTTGTTGTATAAAGAGAATTGTGTGTCGTGTATATTATCTTAGGGATATAGGGTATATTAATATAGCCCCAAAATCCTACTTAGAATATACTTAGGAAACCTTTTACTATCACAATTCCTTTTCTAGTTCTCCAATTAGACAAAACACCCCCCCTTAAATCCTCTTAGGTAACCGGCCACTAAAGGTGTGCCCTTGAGGTTCGGGTTTCGTCTAATTTAGTCCTTCGGTTTATTTATCGTGAAGTATAAAATACATTCTCCGTGTATTAACGTGTGTGCCCCCAATAGGCTCACATATTCGTAATGTACTCGTGCTATTCGACTACCATAATCCAACAGTTTTCACGCCCGAATATAATAATCTCATCGCCAATACTCTCACTTCCGACATATGCTTCAAATGGATTATAACAGTTAACACGAAGTTTTCCTTGATGGTATATTCCACAACGCATCCCAGATGTGATCTATGACATCGGTTTATGTTGGAACAAAAAATTATATCAAAACACGTGACTAAAGTAGATATGACCATCAATGGCATACATGTAGCAAGAGACGTTTAATGCAATAATACCTTAGTGTATATAACCTTCTTCTTTGAAGGCCTTAAATCTTCAATTTCCATATCCTTAGAGGCATGAGGTTGTACAAGCAGGTCAAGAAGGGTTGGCTGACCAAGTGATTTCACATATGACTCCACTGAAATAAAATAATAAGTAACGTGTGAAACTGAGCAGACTGCAGACTGGAGACTGGAGACTGATAACTAAATTTAGTATAAATTTTTGGTTATGTTGTACCCTGTCTTTGAAGAAATTCCTTCTTCAGTGGCCTTTCTTTTGTTTTCCCTGTCATTTGTGATCATTAAGATTTTTGTCGTGCTACCAAGATGGTTTTGATACCACTGTGTTGCCACCCTTATAGCTGAAACGACTCAACAGTTGGTGCATCAGTGAATAACATTTGTACTTTAAGTACAAATGGTGAAAATACCATTTTTTTGTTGTAATGATTGAAAGATATATACAGCCATTCTTATGGGTTCGAAGTTTTTGAAACTAAATTAAACTCTAAATTTGCATATCAAAGTACCAAAAGAAACTGAAAAATATAAGTGGGTTAGAATCATGAAATAGTAACCAACTTTTAGTTTTGTTCTAATTTAGTCACTTCAACTTTCTTTTGATTATAAAGTAATAATCAAGTTTGAAAAGTGTTTTGTTTTAGTCACTCAAAGTAGTGTTCTATTATTACGTAATTGTTATGTTTGAGTGACTAAAACGGAACACTTTTCAAACTTGGTTATTATTTTATGGCATATATCTCTTTTTATCTATGTATAAGTTGGTTGTGGTTAGTGAAATGCAGAGGGTGGATATTTATTGTTAAGGTACAACCAAATAATGCATTTATGAATACCTTAAAGATAGTTTTTTTAAACAATTACACAATAATGAAACAATATTAAAACTTGAATGGTTTTTGTGATAAGTTTAAAGTTTGAGTGACTTAATTGGAACAGTCCTCAAACTTCGTTGCTATTTGGTAACATTTTTACAAATGGGGTCTTTTTTGTTTTATTAGGTCTCACAATTCACTATGGCAATATATATTTTTAGATATATTAAGGCTAAGGCCTATCCAAAAAT
>BQNB010033666.1:0-46222 GCA_026074375.1 Tanacetum coccineum | reverse complement strand
CATCGTTGTAAGCCCCTGTTAAACGACGTTGTATTTATCCGTGAATGAGGGTGTGTATAACAATAACAAATGAGGCTAAAATTAAAACACGATTATAGTCTGCTTATGTTTGATGAATGAAGTTGCAGTGTCTAAAACGTAAAGATGTGGCACGCACACAGTCACAATGTCGGTAATTTTGACAGCCTCTCATATAATTCGCAATTCCACTTATTTCAACTTTAGCGCACACAAATTAGTCCAAACAGGCAAATAGGTTGATTGTCGACATGTATGGACATGCTGATATCTGATAAAATATATATCCCGTTCGAAAATACAACAACCTAATGACATCATTGTTTCGGCAAATAAACTAAGGAAAAGTTTAAACTTTTTAAGAATACTTAAAACAAAGTTAGCTGATTTACTACTATCGTCCTATTAGATAAACGAATTATGTCTGACATTTTTAAAACTTTAAAACGAATTATATCTAGGGGTGTCTCTATCACCTTCCACACAAATAAAAAAATCAGATAAGTGTAAATTGCATTTTTGGTCCTTGTGGTAATGCCAAATTGCAGGTTTGGGACCCTAACTTTTGAAATTGCACTGATGGTCCCTATTTTCAAGTTTGGGTTGCAGGTTTGGTCCTTTTGGGTTGCATTTTTTGTCCCTGTAGTTTGGTCAAATTGCAGGTTTGGTCCCGGCCCGGGGACCAAATTTGCAACGAAAACTTGAAAATAGGGACCATCACTGCAATTTCGAAAGTTAGGGTCCCAAACCTGCAATTTGGCCATACCACAGGGACCAACCAAAACAGCCAATTAACCAGTGTGAAAACTTGAGGATTTACAAAAGTTGTAAACATAAGAGTTCACAATTCAATGTCAAACAGGTTCTGAAAACAGGTCAAACAACAGGTCATAGCAAAATAAATACGTATGATTGAGGTTTCTTTTCCCCGGAGAGGAAAAAAAAAAAAAAAAAAAACAAATAGCCTGACAAGGAAGGAAGACGGGCGGAACAGGATTGCATGACATCGCCGAGAGTCCATACACGAATTTCTGTCTTTTTCCTTATATATTTAAAAAAGAAAACACTTACACAATATTGAATATAATAAAACATCACTTTTGTCATTTACAGATGGTGTATGTGATATGCTTTTATCAATTCTTTTGTTGAAATCAAAAAGTAACTCATTTTATTATGATTATATACTCCCATCCGTCCTTAAAATAAATGTCACTATTGTGCTTTCGAAGTCATTCGTTGACAACTTTGACTCGTAAATTATTTTCATTGTGTTATATAAATACTTGAATTCAAAATATATGAATGACTTGTAGTTAAACTATTTCCATTGGTATGATTTGCATTAAGATATTATATAGTGTACATCCAACTGAAACATATGCACAGATTCAAAGTCAAGCGTTGAAGACAGAATGACTCATCGAAAAGTCAATAGGTAGACTCGTACAATACACACACACACACACACACACTATAAAGTTCACTACAGACTTCTTGCTAATTTTGTCTTTTCCCCAGCCACATTAGTGGGTCTCTATTATTTGTCCATTAAATTTTTTTTCCTCAAGTGTGTGTTTGGTCACAAATAATCTTAAAAGACACTAAAAATAGCAAGGTCAAATAATACTCATGGCTACATAAGATAACATAAATAGAGAATAATGGAAAAAACAGTATGCAGTAACACATATGAAGTATTGTACGAATTGTACTAACACCAAAAACATTAATCAATACTAACACATTTGTCAACTAATATATGATATATCGCGCTGACAATACATCAGTATTTCTAATGCTCTTAATAAATATTGTACCTACTAATACACGCACTAGGCCCAAATATAGCGGAACTAACATTTTGAGTCAACATCATAATTATTATTCACTACAAAATAGTAGCTGTCTAATTTAGATGTACACAAATCAAATTAGGCCACAAAAAAGAGACTTACACACTAAGTTGGGGGGGGGGGGGGGGGGGGTTTTTGTATGGGGGGGGGGGGGGGGGGGGGGGGGGGGGGGGGTTTGGGGATAGCAAAAGTGTATTTAGGGGTGGGGGGGTTTAAAAGAGGAAACTCTCTGTTTGGAGAGGAGGGGGAGGTTCTTGTGGTGGTGGGAAGGGGGGGGTGTGGTGAGAGGAAGGGATAAAGGTTGATGTGAACACATATTAATATTTCGATGTCACCCAACTTACATATAAACAATTGCTCAAACATCCTCTGGACGGTGACCAACTTTATGTCTCTCTCGATGGACCACTATTTTCTTTCTATCATAATACGATATTACTTATCCAAGTTTACACAACAGAATAATGACATGGTCACAATAGCGGGGGGGGAACACAAATTTGTGTGTAATAATATTCACTATATTTAATATTTGGGGAAATTTCAAGTATTATGTGTAGAGTTGTTTTGGGTGGGTGGGGGTTGGGGGATGTGGTTGTGTTATGTTTATTGGTGAATTGGGGAGGTTTTAGGAATATAAATTTAGGTATAAGATGTAGAAAATTAAACCTGTTTCGTTAAGTGTTTTTGTATGAAGAAAAATTTAGTATAGCATAATGAAAACTACAAGCTTTAAATACAAACAAAACGTGTCTAATAGTAATACGGGGCTTGTATCGTTCGTAATGAATTATAATAAATATTGAAGTTTAATTTAGACGGGTCTTATAGAAAATGAATTATATAGTATCTTGATATTAATGCAAGGAACTAAAGAAAGAAAGATGCGGGAATATGGAAAAAAAGTATATCTAGGAAGAAGAAAAAAAGAACAAAAAACTAATAAAAGTATAATATTATTATGTGTGTGTAAAATGAGAAATGAAACTAACAACCACCTCTCCTAAGGCTTGGAAGGTATATATTCTACATACCTTGGCCGCATGGGCCTTAACGGGCTTTCCATGGGTCTTCGGC
The DNA here is from genome assembly GCA_026074375.1 of Tanacetum coccineum. Classification (NCBI taxonomy): domain Eukaryota; kingdom Viridiplantae; phylum Streptophyta; class Magnoliopsida; order Asterales; family Asteraceae; genus Tanacetum; species Tanacetum coccineum. Next base: position 43,271 of record BQNB010033666.1, on the reverse strand, counting down.
CAGACTAGCTTACTAGACTAATCATATAACAAACTACGGGCTAAGACTATTACAACTTGGAAGTGACCGATATTTTTCTTGTTACCACTATCAATCAGATATAACAACTTACCATACTTTAGTACGTAGTAACCAACGATCTCAAAAAAGAATACCCATTTCCCTTCTCAAATCCTTGATGTTCTGTTTTTTATTCTAAATTTTAAAGAATGTAACACTCCCAATAATTCCACGATGAAGAACTTGTCTACAAAGTATAATACTGGGTGTCGAGAATATTGGGTGCTCTTGTGGTTGCATATATTACCTTTGCGGATTCCATGCCACTTTACTTCCCCCTTCGATCTACAAATTATACGGTTAACCTATCGAGCTTTTCAGCAAGTGTAGCATAAGGTCCCTGCAACAAAGGTCATGGCATCAAAATCAATAATGTGTCCGGTGTTCCTATAATGTTTGAAAAAAAATTGTGACAAAATTATATTCGGTAGACAAAGTAAAAAGAAATTAAAACATTTTGAAATCTAACTTTTATTGGAATATATGGCTTTTTACCATCACGAAAATCATATATTGTGGACAACGTACAATTAATTTAAAATAAATGAAAGCACGTAGTCGAAGTTTCGAAGCTGCATTCGTGTCCGCAAGTCGCGCGGGCTCGCATGAGTTCATGCGCTTCGAACCCCCATTTTGGCCCAGAAATGCACCTCTCTTGGGCGCGCCCACCTAGGTGTGGGAGCATAAAACAATAAAAAAAAATCTAGATGAATACCAAGATTTATATATAAACAACATCTCACTTCCTTCACGAGGCGATGTAGGATGTTTCCTTTTTTCCATATTTTGTGATATAAATATCTCACTTTGAGACCCGATATCTCATTCATTTTTACTCCATTTTGGACATACTCTAGCTCGTTGCGAAGCTCTCTTCAAGGAGAACGCAAAGCTACCAATCAATACAAATATATGTAACATATACATACATTAAATATTGTCCAAAGTTTGCAAAAATTCATTTTGCAAAACTCATTTTCCAACATAAAGTTCAGAGGTTTCGATCGAGTTATTGGAGTTCCTCACGTCAGTTTACGCTACCGAATAAGAGTATCAAAAGTTGTAAGTTAATGTTCTTATTTTGTTACCACAACAAGAAACATGAATTACTTGACAAGGCAACTTATCACAGAAATATATTATCTATGATAGAGCCAATACAAAATCCAAATAAAAGCATAGAGTTATTTACAAACCTGAGCTTCCATGGTACTAGAACCAAAATCTGGACGCGTCAGTACCAAAACTACTTCATAATCTTTATCCATAACCCAAATATACCTTAGCGAGTGCACATTAAACCAAAAGCTAGCAATAGCTTGATCGCTAAAATCACAACCCTCCAATTCGAGTTTTCTTAATCTTGGGCACCCCATTGATAACGCCCTAAGTCCTTCAACGGATCCTCCTATATAACCAAGAGAAAGAAATCTTAGATCAATACCATATTTTCCGATAAACCCCAAACCTACATCCGTCAAATATTCCTCATAAAGATTGATACATAGATTCTCAAGTTTGGTGCAACCGATTATCATAGCTCGGATCCCATCGTCTATTGGTAAATTTGTTTCTATATCGTTTTTGTCTTTACTCACCCACAAGTCGAGAGCACGCAAATCCTTCAAATTAATTCCTATACACACCAAAGCTTCATTTGAAATATCAGTGAGTTTAATATACAGATCTTCCAAATTACGACATCCTTGTGCCAGAGCAATCAGTCCCCTGTGAGTAACGGAGCAATTCCTAAAGCTGAGTTTTCACAGTTTCTTGCAAAACTGACTTATTAATTCCAATCCATTGTCTCCACATACATCTTCGGTATAATGGACTTCCAAGTTGGGACACTTCTGAAGAAAGAAACAATGGCAATCTGCTTCAACATCTATATATCTAAAAGTCAATTCCCTTAGCTGATTCAAAAGAGGGTATACAAATGGAAGTGAAGTTTCGGGAAAATCATATATACCTAAACAACGAATAGTCGATGGAAACTTGAAACTACCATACTCCAAATCTTCTCTATAAAGAGCTCCCAAGAAATATTCTAACTTAACAGCATTGCTAAAAGCATCTGCTAGGTCATCTATATAGCTTGTATTAACCCTTAGATATATGCATTAGTCCATTCTCTGAAATCCCTACACACTCAACAATCTTTAAAACATTTAAATCTTTACCTCGGGTTCTAGCCAAGAGCTCGAGATCCGAATCATGAATAGCCAAATTACGAATGTGAAGTGATTTCAAGCACTTAAACGAAGCTGATATTTCTTGAATCCATGAGGTGATGTTAACACCCGTTTTTTGTGGTAAACCAATTTTAGGATATCCTTTTAAGGTTAGGGACTCGATGAACGGAAAGCGTTGAGATAAACGCAATGGTGTGGGAGCGTAATGCAAGTGAACAGTTACATGTTTACGTGTCATACAATCGATCTCGTACCATCTACGGGAAACCAAAGAAACCGTGTTTCGATCACGATCATGTACGTAAGGTATAACACAGTTAGCCACTGTCTCCATTGGGTTTATTATACCTAAATTGCAAACATAAATATGTCAAAACATGACATGTAAATAAAAAGCAATAAACCTGTAAACCTTGACAACAAGTCAACAACTAGAGCTAGGAAACTGCGATCACAAGAACTCTAGTAGTTGTCGAGAAAACGCACACCAAAAGATGGTGAATATCGACAATAAAGTATAACCCACACGTACGTTACTAAACTTTGTCTCTATTTATAGAGTACTATAAACCTAATACTATGACTAAACTTACAGTAAAGGCCCCAACTTATTGTCTAAAGTGTATATTGTACTTAACTATATGAGTTTATTATGTAAGCCCACAAGTTAAAAATGAGTTGGTTGAAAGAAAGTAAATCGAAATTATTTATATAAGCCAAAAATAAGTTTAAACAAACAACAGGTGCTTTTAAAAACAAGGTTTTAGAAGGCGTTTCTTTAAAGTGTTTTTTACGTATGTCTTATTACCTTTGTTATTCTTATTTTGGTAGTTTTAGAGTTGTGGCCTTATTTAAATTTATAGCATAGAAGTTTGAATAAACCGTAAAAAAACACCAAGACACTTAAAACAAAACTCAATTTCTTAAATTTTAAACCTATATAATCTTTAGGAGAAATTAATGTTTATGGAACACTACATTCTTTAGATAATAACATTTAATAGCGAGCCAAATTCTATTTTACGTTCTAAAACTAAGGTGATTTATATGATCAATGTATTCCATGTGTCCCAAATTATTAGTACTAATCTTTTAAGCTTTGTTATACTATTGAGTATCACATAAATAATTTTTTTTTGTTGAATTTCAAAAAACATACATTTTGAGACATGTGTGTTAACCAGCCACACCGCACGAGTAAAAAAGCCTCATTTCTAACATATCAAAATGTTTCAAAATCAATAGTACAATAGTTTTGTTTTCACGCAATTTTTAGCGTCATAAGTATTTCAGTGTTGGTGATGTGGCCGTTAAGTAGGAAACCTGATTGTGGTAAAAAAAAAAATTAGGATTTCGTATTATCAAAATTTCACGGTGTAATATTTTTCTGAGCCTTCAATTGATATTTGATTCACTAAACCAACTCAAACCACTATGTTTATTTTACGGCATTAATCATATAAACTTACAAAATGAAGTTTCTCTTTATAAACAATACATTGATATCGTAACGACATGCTTAAAATATAGATGATAGAAATTGATGTTTTAAGTGTTTAAAACTTAAAACGAAATAAGAGTATCCACTATGGTGTTTCAAGAATAGGTCTAAAAACTTATGAAAAAGTCTAAGAATTTTTTTACCAAGGAAGCATTTCATGTCTAGGTGGCATGAAAATGACTAGGATCATAAAGAGGTCCAAGAATTTATGTATCATGATAGTATTTTTTATTTTTTTTTAAATATTTATAAACATCAAAAGCTTTATCTATAGTGAGAATAGGTTCATAGTTTTTAAATTAATGACACTCTAAGAGGTGGCAAAATTATAAACCTTTTAAAAGGTTCACCATAATGGATGCCCTAAGTTACATACTTCTTATCGTTAATATAGCTTGATTGAAGATAATACATAAAGATAGCCAAAGTATACTTCTTGGCATATCATGTTAAATCAAAACTATTGATCCTCTTTCTATTTGATTGAAATGTATAAAACCAAATATTTACGATTTCTTTTTCAAATTTACAAAAGTTTGAATTATATATTAAAAAAAATCTTGGTATATCATGTTAGATCAAAACTACTATTGATCCTCTTTCTATTTGATTGAAATGTATGTTTTAATTTGATGGAACCAAAACCCAATATTTACGTTTCTTTTTCAAATTTACAAAAGCTTGAATTAAAAAAAAAAAGAAAAAAAAAAGGGAATGGGTAAAGATGTGGCTCGATCTCATGACCTCTGCCAATTGACAATTGAGAGTGATAAGAAACAAGATCTTGCCACAACCCCAACTCATCCTCATGCAAATATTTCTCAAATAATAATAATAATAATCTATAACATATATATGAGGCTAACTATGACCGGATTAATATGATTTTGTGACCGGATGCCACCTCAATCATGACATGACACCTATAATTCATTAATTTTTGAAAATTTTAAAATTCGGTCCCTTGCATGATTCGAACCTGTGATGTATGGTTTAGTTGCAATTATTTAAACCAACTGAGCCAAAATTCGTTTTGTGTTTTACTATCAAAAACACAATTAATAAGTTTAAGAAAAAAGATGTGGGGTGCTGGGGTTAACGGTGTTGGGGGATGGGGGAGCCAGGTATGTTATGTGAGTAAATATATCCAAATCCATATACGTGACTTTTTAACACATACAAACCCTAATACCCAAAACCATCTTCTTCATCACCACAAACCCTAATATCATTTATTTACCCACTTTTGAACTCTTTGTGACTTTGCATTAAATATAATGGCGTAGAATATGATATAGACCTGTTTATTTTGTATACTTCATTCTTAGTTTTGTAAATCTAACCATCACATGGTTATGTTATAGACGTGTTTATTTTGTATAAAAAGTAGAAAAAGGTATATCTTCTGAAAGTTATGTATTTTTCCTACACGGAATATAAAAATGAAACTGATTTATCATTATTTGGACACAGAAGGGAAGTATTTAGGTACTCTTAGAAGAAATTTTGATGTTGAAGTTGCTTATATAAAACCTTCAGGGCCTTCCTGTCAGGTTTCCATGAAAAGAAGTAAAGAAGCTTTTGCTTCTTGGATCTCTTTTCTTTATTTTTGCTAGGAAGTTGCTAGGGCACAACCGAATGATAGATTTTGACAAAGGCCTTGATCTCATTCTTTTTATCTTTAGTGATCTTAATCATCCTCTTAGCGCAATACTAATATTCTTTAATTATATCTGTTAAAGCTTGATCGTTTTGTAACTAAAGTTATTTTTTCCCTTTTAATAACTTTATTAACTTCCGATTATTTATTTGTTTTGTTCAGGTGGTTCTTGATGACATGAAGGCTTTGCTTTCTCATTATTTTATATATACCAGCTAGTGTTAGGCCTATCATAAAGGCCTTGCAGAAAGGCATAAGAGGTATTCAACCGGATCTTTGGCTGACTTCGACAAACACTCAGAGAGTATTTCAACAGGATCTTTGGCTGACTTCGACAAAACAATAATATAAAGTTTGTCAGGAAGGTATGCAGTTCATTTATAGTCGAATCCCAAACTTTCCTTAATTATAGTTTAAAGTTAATCCAAATCAGGGACCTAACTCTAATATCACGTATCATCTAAACCTATTCATTATTGTTCATCATAAACCCTAATATCCTCGTGTTTGGTTATCCATGAATTGAGTGTTGTGATCATCATAGATTGGATGCTACTGTCGATGCTATACTTGCAGGTGCTTGAAAACATTGAATCTTATTTATCTATTGTATTAGGAGTCATTCTACTGTATTTGTTACAATCTTGGACCTTCACCTTACCCCATACCCATAAGATGTAAATTTTGGTTATAGAGTTTGGTTTAGGTTTCCTTGAGATGGTTGTATACTTTTATTTCAAGCTTGACGGGGGTTGTTAAAGATATTCAAATGAGACCTTAAGTCCTAGGCAACAAAGCTCTAAATACAGCTTTAAAGTATTAGTTCATTGTTGCCTTGTGATAAAAACAATTAGTTATTTACATATGTTTAACATGTTGGTTATATCAACTTGAATGATATTATCAGGCCCTAATTTGTTTTATCCAATATGACAGTTATCAACTGTGTACTATTCCTCACTTTTTTCTTGGGAATAAGAACGCATTACTTTGGTAGAACGATTCTTTATGGTGGTGCAAGGTTTATTCCTACTTTTCTTTCTTTTTTGACTTATTTTATCATTATAATCTAACAAGTTCATCTGGGACACTGCTCGTCAGGAGCGATCCAGGACAATCACAACTGGTAAGTTTTTAAGATCTAGAATATATGCTCTCTATGATATTATACACTTTATGTTGTGGTTCTACACTTTTACCTGTAACAAATAAGCCTACCAATAGGAAAATATATCGATTAATAGGCTTGATATATACTATATAGATAAGCCAATCGGACATCATTCTTCGTACTTTTTTTTAAGTAGAGTCGAACATCATAGTATTATTAGAACGTTGTATGTATTGTATATGTTTATGAATGTGTTGATTACAGGGTATAGAGTCTGGTTGAGGAATAAAACCAATAAAATTTTACAAATTATTGTGATGTGTTTGTATTCGGAGACAAGCTCTAAGAGTCCTATTTTAGAGTCGTGATTGTATTCTTCATGACCAGGTTAGTATGTGTTTCATATTACAAATCATTATTTTCTAATATTGGAATATGAGAAATCATTGAATGTCGCAAGTATGCTTGAAGCAAGGGTAGAAAGGAAGATATCAGTAGTGGTAGTGTTTAAAGCAATAAGATTTGCAGCAATGATGTTCATTTTTTTAGATTTCAAAGCTCTTATTAAATAAATGTGAGCGTAAAGTATACTGGATGTTGGACCTATAATGTTATAAACGTAAGATAGGGTACTAAATATGTAATTACAGTTATAGACAGTTATTTTGGCAGTTACAAATGAAAGGATACAACTGTTGGATTAAACGAACCATCACAACCTTTCATCTTGTACCCGTTCGTTTTGTATAAATAGAAGTTATGTAAACTCTTATCAGATTGACAAAAGATAAATAAAAACAACGTTTATTTCATTTCTGGTATTTCGTGACTAAGTTTAGATCGTAAATCTTTTCGTTGGGACCAATATTTGGCATCAGAGCAGGTTTGGTTAAAACCAAATCATCATATACCAGTTTTTTGTCCCTGTTTTGAATCAAGAAAGAACCAGTTTTGTTTCGGCAAAAAACATAAAAGTACAAAGGTTTCAGGCAGGGTTATTAAAGAGATCAAAACAGAAAAACCACATCGAATCAGATAACATAAGTCATCATCAAAGGGGCAAAATTAGAATCATCAAAAGGGAACGAACACACCTGATTTTTTGAAGAAACAAAAATGCACCTTAATCGATCATCAATTGATTCAGGTTATCCACACAACGCCTCTAAACCTTGGACCGAATTTCAAGATCCCCAATTTCTGCGGAAACCCTAATTTGGCACAACAAATTATGGGATTCCAGTGAATCAAGAAGTACAACTGTTAGAAGAATAAGATCGGTTTTAAACCGGTACTATACTTCGGCGGACCCAACCACCACAAATGATAGGATGAAAGAGAAGTTTTCTTTCAAAGAGAAAATAGAAAAAAGAGGTCGCAGCATAAAGGAGTTAGGAACAATGGGTTTTTAATATCCCATCAGGTTTTCAAAAAAAACCATTTAAACCCTCTGCTTTTATTTTGATTAATATAAATTGTATAGTTTTTATTTAGTGAAAAAATACATACTCCTTTTAGGTTAAGTTAGTAATTTTTTTAAATAGTTTTGTATTTTTATCTAAGAAAATAATACTTTTCAATTTACAAATACAAAAATAGAAGTTAACCGAACCCTGTGTTCACATAGTAAGTAAGAAAAAACTTAGTATTTAAACGATCCTCCGTGGCAAAGTAAGCATTATAGAAAATACTATGTTTTTTTATAAAAAAGTAGAGAAACCTTAGGGTTTTCACCCAGTAAGAGAAACCGTAGTGTTTCACCCAGTAAGAGAAACCGTAGTGTTTCATCCAGTAAGAGAAACCTCAGTGTTTCACCCAGTAAGAGAAACCTTAGTGTTTCAACCCCGTAAGAGAAACCTCAGTGTTTCAACCCCGTAAGAGAAACCTTAGTGTTTTCAATCCCGTAGAGAAAACCTTCAGTGTTTCAATCCCGTAAGAGAAACCTCGGTGTTTCAAAACAAGTAAGAGAAACCTCAGTGTTTCAACCCCGTAAGAGAAACCTCGGTGTTTCAAAACAAGTGAGGTAGTACACAATGTAAGAAAAGTAAGCTAAGAAATAACGTAAGTAAGATAAACAACATAAAGCATGAGAAAGGAGAAACATTCTCACCAACTCGTGAAGCAAAAATATAGCACTTCATGTCCGAACAGAAAGAATCAAACTACACCACATGGTACAATTATGATGGAAACATTCTTTAAAGCTTATGCCTTGGGAAACTGAAGCTACAGAAAAAAGTAGATGAAGAAAGATACATACAACAAAAAGCAATGATTCTCTCAAACATGGCCAGAGATAGTCTATGAAGTTGCTCAGGTTCGAGTGCAAAGGATGTATGGGAAACTCAATTTAAAGTTCGATATATAGGAGAGGGAACGAGTTCAAAAAAGGCACGGCTACAACTTTAAGGAGCGATTGGAGACTTTTGAAAATGGAAACAACGAAACTGTAAGCGACTTTGCTAGAAATTAGGGAAGCATAAGATCGGCAAATTAAAAGTCTGGTTTGTCAACTTTAAAGACAAAATGACACTCGTCAGAAGTTATGAACTCCGTTCAAAAGGAAGTTTTCTATCGAGATTGATGAAATGTCATTTGAAAAAGCAATGGGAAGAATAATAACTTTTGAAGAACGCATCAAAAGTCAAGATGAACCGGAAGAAAATTATCAAAACAAACTTCTAATGGCAAGATTAAGTAATCAAAATCATGGTAATGGTCGAGGAAGAAACTTTAGTAAGAAGAAAAAAAGGACGTGGAACAAGTTTCAACAAAGTACAAGAGAACAACACAAGAAAAAATGAGATGCTGATGAATGTGGTGATTGGTCATTTTGCACACGAACTGCACCAAATGGAAGAAGGAAAACAGCAAGAAGAGTCTATCTCATTTCGAAACTGACAATGAACCCACATTGTTGTAAAGTCAAAGTGAAGAAGATCGATTTATAACATAGGGGGGAGATTGTTGGATACTTTATGTTTTAAATAAAACATAAGATAGGGTACCAAATAGTAATTACAGTTATAGGCAGTTATAGAAGTTATTTTTGGCAGTTACAATGAAGGATAACAAAACTGTTGGATTTAACCGAACCATCACAACCTTTTCATCTTGTAACCCGTTTTTCCCCCCCCCCTGTTCGTTTTGTATAAATAGAAATTATGTAATCTTATCAGATTGACAAAGATAATAAAAAACGTTTATTCATTTTCTGGTATTTCGTGTACTAAGTTTAGATCGTAATCTTTTGGATAGGAACCAATATTGGAACAAATATTTGCTGTACAGAAGCTAGGCTTAATGAAGAAATCTGGCAATAAACTTCAGTAAAGACAAGGGCATGGATTCAAACACCTTATCAATTCTCTTTAACCATTACTAACTTGTGTGTTGTCAGATTTTAACATTCAAATAGACAATAAGAATTGCAGAGAAAGTAATGTATTTATCTTGGCTATTTTTGGTCTAGAAATTATATCGCTGCCAGACCCTCAACAGAAAATTTATTTCAACTCGATCCATATAATAACCTTGCCAATCTAATTTTTGTTTTGTTAGAAGCCTCGTGTGGATAAACTGGATTTCTTGGCTTAAAAGCCCCATGTGTATTAGTATGTAATCTTTCTAGCCTCTTGCTAGTTTTCTAATAAAATTTTTGCCGTGAAAAAAAAAATCAAGTAGGAAAGTCAGGAGCAAGCGCAAGATGTAGCATTTGTTGCTTTGTTAATCACTTTTGACAATAGTAATGATGTAAATGTTTAGTATATACAAAATTCCCGTGACAGTGAAACAAATTAAAGTTGAGTTGTTAACTTATATCTTATCCAATAATGGGTGACACTACAAAAGTGAGTTGATTTACGTTATTGTCATTTGTGCTAGCATATACTAAAGCAATTTCTTATATATGCTAAGTTACCTTTACTTTATAACGATGTGCGGGGAGATGTGGGATAACTGTGGTAGCTTTCATATTGAACTTTAGAGTAGACCACCTAACACTTGACGTGAAGGTCACTACCCTCTGATATTATCAATACATTGATATGTTTTTTTTATAGGAATGCAGCATTTTGCTTTTTTGTTCGCAACTACACAAGTCTTGTTAAGCGAGATCATTTCATCTACTTGTTTGAAGGATTATCTACAAACTTTGAGAGGTAAATCTCATTGAATATGGTTATACACTTATAGCAAGTTTTTTGTATTATCTTATCTAATCCCTCTTACATATAAAACTTACAACATGGCGTGAACAACAAATGCAGTCTGGTTGTTAAAGAATCAAGACTATTTGCCCAGATTTTATCATTTCCTTGATCAAGCCTAAATGCGTCTGTATTAAAATTTAAAGCCTGTATTTAGGAGGTACATAATTTGTTTTGGATGTTTTTAATGTATCTACAAACACAATTATACATTATCTATATATTTATTGTTCATTTAGAAGTTGCTGGAGATTAACTCGATTATACCCCCTGCTATGGATGTTGTCAACTTCGGTGACAAGAATGGACCTAAGGGAGGAGTGATTTTTGAGCCGTATGATTGATATGGTCCATTAGAAGACCAGCTCCCAAGACAGAGTAAGATGGAAAATGTTCGAGTTTTTCAGTCGAGCTTACAAATACAATTGACAACAGTCACATTCTTCCTGTTCTTGAAGATTTGCTTTCTATTCGTGAATACTTATTCCAGGTTCATGATGATGGAGAGGTTATTGGTTGAGGATATCAGGTTGAATTTGTATGCTCTATATTGACAACTTTTTCGTTATGATACTTAAACTTTTAGTAACTATTTGTTCTTTGTTTGGATTGTGTGTTGTATATAGTAGGTAACTTTCTTGGTTTTTCAACTGAGTAGTTGCCATACAAAGGCATACATGATCATTACTGAATTTGTTAGAGAAATTGTAATTCATAATCTATGATTCTCTTGGAGGTTTAAAGAAACTGTTGCCCAGAAAAGTCAGGCTTCGGCTTGATCGTAAGTCGACTTTGGGCAATGGTTGATTGGGAAGTTAAGTTATATGGCCAACTAAGTAAAAAAAAGTACAATGACTGCGATGACAGGGCATCGTTCAAGCTCAACTCGTCTGGCTTGGTATTTACGCCAGTTTGCGGCGACAGGAAAAGTCATGTCATTGGTTCTAGATGATGGTGGAAGGGTAAAGATTGACAAATTATTGTTGTATATTCTATCTTTTATTATATTTTTGATTATGTTATTTTTTATAAAGGACATGTTTTGATTATAAGAGTTATAAATTATTTACTTATTATTTGTTTTCTTATTATTAGTTTTAAAAAAGATCTTGGCTTTCTTTCCAAGACTCTATTATAGTATAAATAATTGTAATACATTTATGTTGGAGGACAGTGATTGATTATTGAATAAGAAAAGAGTGTTTCTCTTTTAAGTCCCGTTTGGGCACCCTTTGAGGGTTTGCTGAATTCCTTGTCTTTGTTATTTTGTGTGGTTTCTATGCATTCACAACATGGTAGCGCCATCTGATTGAAAGTTGTTTTTAACTTGGTATAATTGTGATACAATATATTTATAAGTTGCAACCTCTTTTGTATGTTTATTAACCTTTGTTTATTATATTGTGACTTGAAATTGCTGTGCGAGTAAAAGTCAAATGTAAGAAGACTCAAATTTAAAGAAAAGAAGTACATTTAATTTGTTTTTTGTATTCTTAAGCTATGTTTTTATTTAGCCAATCTATCATTAGATATGTTTGGACATGGTGAAAATCTTTTGTCTGATCGCTTTTTTTGCATTTGAAAGGAATAGTGCATTTGGCGTTGATTTATACTCATAGAAGTTCTAACAAGTCTATTATCACAGTGATAGTAGAAGTAGAAGTAATTGGCGAAAAACTTGTGGCTATTTATGCACTAAAATTGTAAAGAAGCCTCGAGTTTACATTACCAAAGTGGAAGGCTTCAAGTGGTTTGAGTATGTCCGATGGTAAACTTACAAGCTTCTTAATTAGAATTTGCAAATTACTTAAACAATTGTATATGGCAACTTCAACCTAGAGCAATGTGGATTTATATACTTTTTTTGGTGTTGGCATTGGGTTGGCGACAAGTCACTTATATGGCCTTATCATAGATTTTATTGCCAGTGTGAATCAAAGCTTGTCGGTGTCAAGAACTTGAAAACTTTGTATTTGGTACATTAATATGGTGATACAACCGTTAATATTCCAACATAAAATTAAACTATAAGTTTACAAAAATTCTAGATGCAAAAATGACAACTAAGTTTTTTCAATAAAAAACTTTTATAATCCTAAAGTGAGAACCATAACTAAAACAAAAAACAAAAAATAACTATTTTATTTTAATAGATTTAAATACTTCATTCAAAAATTAAGAAACAAGCCCGTGTGTGCACCGACAATATAACTACATAAGTATATTAAAGTAAATATAAACAATAGAGGTATAGCCTTATATTTATTTTTAATTTAATAATTACAAATATTAAAACTTTTATATTTGATTTATATAATACCTTGAGATTTAAAAACATCGAACTTAAATACACAAATAGTGTAAATTTGTACTCCCATGCAAATAAACGATTATATTCAACATTATAGATTCCTAACTTAAACGTTTCATAAACAAAAAACATAACTATTAGCTGTTGGGCGGGTTATACACTTAGTAAACAGTTCATATGGATTTCAAAAATAGAGGGCTTTACCTGGTTTGATTATGTGTGGCGGTGGGTTCAAACCCCGTGGATTAGTCAGCCTAAAGAGCGGAAACCATGGTTACCAAAAAAAAGAAAAAAAAAACATAAAAAAAACCCATCACGTTGTGATAAAAATACAACCGTCACACACTTAAACTTTAAAAGAAAAAATCCGAAACAAACCCGCCCGTTGGGCGGGTTACGAAACTAGTAATATATAACACACCAACAACTGAAGTACCCTCATGTTTGCTTAACCTTTTTTATGTTGTTATAACCTCCTTAATATTTTTTGCATAAGTTATTTTTAAGAACTTTTTCTCTTGGTTTTTTTTGGATCTGTGAATGAAGTAAACTTGCTATTATTATATATGCTAATGTAGATATGGATGATATTTTTCCGATCCTTCAATCGAAATTTGATTCACTAAAGCAACACAAACCACTATGTTTTATTTTACGGCAATAATCATATATAATTATTATACAAAGAAGCTTCACCTTATAAACATTACATAGATATTGTAATGCCATGCTTAATAAAAATTGAAAATTACTAGTTTAACTAGTTAAAAATAAATAAGTAGCATACTTCCAATCATTGTTGCAAAATAAGGCTTTTTTAATCACCGTTAAACGCTACTGGGTCATCAATCTTTTTGATTTGTGTAAATCAATCAAACAATCAGTCAATCATGGTCAACGACTGTCAACGGTGATCAAACTTGCCAGAAACTTGCAAATCTTGCCAGAAATACCCATAACTCGCCGTTAAAAAATTTTAGTCACTTATATTTGATGTTTATATCTATTACAATATTTTTTTCTATAGGAAAGTCTTGAGGGAATGCCAAAAATTCGCTATTAATACCTAAAACTTGTCGAAATACCCGGAAATACCCAAAACATGCCAGAAATGTCAATCCGAGCCCGCCTAGACCGATTACAAGCTACAAGAGGGTCGACTGCCCTAATTGGTGCTTTTTGCAACCTTTCGTCATATTATTAATATAGTTTGATTGATTTGTAACGTGTTACAGGAAAATAGCCAAAGAATAGTTCTTGGTATATCTTTTATATAATAAAAGAATTACATAATTTCGGAGTTTTGTATGAGATTAAATGTTATGAGGAAAAAAAATTTGACCAATCGTAAAACTTGATTTTGCCACGTAGGCAAAATCGTGCGATCTGATTGGTCAATAAAAAGTCAAAATCAAATCAATTTTATCAAAATTAAAAAATTTTGGTAGAGAAATATGATGGAGGAAAAAAATGCATAAAAATATATGTGTTAAATTTGTGAAAACAAAAACATGAAAAAAATGAGGTAATTAATAAAACTTTAGCTTTTAATTTTAAATAAATTATATGAAGTTAAATGTAAATTTATAAATTTACAAGTTTTATTATAACTTTAAAACATAAACAAATTACCCTTAAACTTTATATTTTAAATACAACAAACGCAAACAATTTCTTACTTCCAACAAAGATTTAACATTATTTAATAACATCTCCAATCTACCCCGAAGACTTTTTAGTAGAATTTTCATTGTCGGCATAATGTCATCTTGTACATTCAAATAGAAAATCACCGAAGCACATAAATTGTCATAAATAAAAAAAAGGCTTTGTAGCTATTCATTGATGGGTTTGGAAGAATTACATTTTCTTTTCTTTTGGTTTAATACGTACTAAAATTCTTTAAATTCTGCACAATTGAACAACATAAACAAATAATTTATTTCATTGACAATGTTTTCCAAAGTGAAGTCAATGGTTCGAATTATAACAAGGAGAAATTTTAATCCCCTTTGTGACATCGAAGGTTCACTTGAGCCGACTCCGGACTACATAAAAGGGTAGTTTCGCTGGGATTAGTTGGCTCACAATGTTGAGTCAGAAAACAGAAACAGGTAAGTCAAAAGAAATAAAATGACTAATTATCCTCAAGTTCATATACTACGTAATATATGTCTGATGCAATTAATCTATTCTTTTCATATGATTTCGATAATACTCTATAACATAACTTATAAAACAGAAAAAAATAAAAATTATACATACATTTGAAAAAAAAATAATGTATAAGCCTCGTGCGTGTGTGACAACCATGACTTGAGCAGGTTGGTCAAACTGTAGTGTTGACCTAAATGTATCTGTTGCAATGTATGGTATGTGTTTAATTATAACTTGTTTATAATGTGTTTGTTGTGGATATGTGAGATTGGATAATCAATCCATTGAGCGAGATCGTCTCATTGGGGTTGGATTTGTGTTGAATTTTGTGAATTCATTTCGTTCACTTTTGGTGACAAGGAAATGAATTCGGTGATTGAAGCGGTTTCGCGTTAATTGTGTAAGTAATTATACGTATACGTATTTTTGTGTTATATTTAAGATAAGTGTTAGGATTTTAGAGTTAAGTTAATGAGAAATGAGTTAATTTGATGGTAAAACTTTCCATTTTAATATCACTTATATGATTAATGAAAATTGATTGGGTATTTGAGTAGATTTATTTTGGTAATAGTGATGTCTAGGTGATGGATTAAAATGGGAAGTGTGTTATTTGTGAAAGAAATGAGTTTGTTAAAATATGAGAGTTTTTGGAAGACTTTCTATTTTTAGAAAGTGAATTTGTGGAAAATGAAAAGTATTTTTGGAAAGTTAATTATTTTTTAAAAGTCTAGTAAATTGCGTTTATTTTTGGAAATTTAGGTTGAAAATGAAAAGTTAATATTTTATTTAAAAGTCTAGTGAATTTCGTTTATACAAAAAGGTATAGTCGAATTAGTTAAGGTTTTTATAAAAATTTAAGAAAATACAAATAATTATATAATTAATAAATAAATAAAAGAAAAAGGCCATGTTCGGCTGGTTTTAAGAAAAAAAAAGGGGGAAAGAGTTTTATTAGGAATCAAATTATAAATAGTATTTATCTAGGACTTAATATTGTAGGCTATAAATACAAAATAAAACCCAAACCCTTTCCCCCTTGCGTTTGAACGACCGAACAGGAGAAGAAAAAGAAAAAAAAGTTAGGGTTTTATTTTTTTTGAAGAAATCAAGTGCTAAGGTATGTTTTAATTAATTTTATTTAGTTCTAATTATCAATTCATGTAATCTAAGCTTGATGGATTAGGATTTTTAAATTAGGGTTTTTATTTTATGGAAGTTTATAGTTTAATGATGATTGTTTGATCATTAGTTCAATTGGTTTCGTGATTTGATCATGCGTTAGGGTTTAGATCGCCCGAATTAGTTGTTTAATTCACTGCAGAATTTTAGGCAGTATTGAATCGAGCATAACTCATTCATAAAAGATCAAATAAACAATTTACAACATACTGGAGATAACCTCAAAGAGTCTACTTTCCAGCAAAGTTGGTCTCGTGAGTTTTTATGGTCAGAAAGTGGGTCAAAAGGTCTTTACAAAATCAGTGTGTAAAACTGTGATGAATTTTAGTTCCGTGGCTAGTCTGCGCTCTTTGGATTTTTCTAAAAATACTTAGACATCTAGTTAGAGTCTCTAAATCACGTGGAAGTTATTTTATATATTGTGTGTGACCCCTGAACTTTTTCTAAGCATTTAATGAGGTCTAAAGTGGTCATCTAGTGTCATACTTTTAGGAGGTCAGATTCTGGACGAATTATGGACACTTTGGATTTATGAATTTCTAAAGGGTATTTGTAAAAGGGTAATGGCTTTGGGAGAGCTATGAGAGGTTCATAGGACATATATGTAGCATGGTGAATTTTTTTTTGAATTATAGAAGTGGTTAAGTGGTACGTTTAGGACGCGTAAGTGAGTATAAAATTCTACTCAAAACCAGAAAATTTAAAGTGTAGCATTGAAGTGTAAATGGCATATGTAGGAGTTGGAAAAGGGTTAAATCAAGTATAGAACTATGGTAGATAGCTTAGATATCCATCATAGTTGAGATTACACCATATTGGGTTGAATGCCTAATTGATGGTAGCTTATTGTGTGTTTAATTGTTTAGATTATTCATGAAGTGTTTGTGAAGCTTTTGTTTAAATCGTCTGGGAAGCCAAGCATCAGGTGAGTTTCATAACCCATTTTTCTTATGTTTTCTTGGGGTGAAAATGATGCTATGAGTATTAAATATTTTAGTTACTGTGATAGTGTGTTTTAAACAATGCATGGGCTATACGTGACTATTGTATGTTATGTGCTACTTGCTTTTATGGTTTAGATTGTTATGCTTGAGCGTGACCATCTCATGGCATTTATGGATTTTGTTTGGTAGTAAGCATGATCGTCTTATTACTGTGAGTTGTTTGATTGAGCATGATTGTCTCATTGTTGTTATTTTATAAGGATTGAGCGTGAACGTCTCAATGTGGATTGATGTGATTGCATGTTAGCTTGTATGATAGTACGTTGTATGTCCTGCTATGTTATGTTTTATTAATCACAGTAATTGGATTTAAAGGTTTGTTTTTGCGTTTCTTAAACCTATGTCTCTCACCAACCATTGTGTTGACGGTTTTAAGCATCATTTTCAGGTGGGCTTCATGAAAATATTGAGGTTAAGAGAAGTGGCTAGAATGACCGCTAGGATTGCATTGGAGTTCGCTCCTGAGTGTGTTTGTGTTTGTTGCATGGATTTTGTTGAATGTTATTTGATTTTATTAGGTTCGTGTGATATTGTTCTTGTATTGGTGAGACCCTTTTTCATTAATACAAGATGTCGTTCTTTTGGTTTTCGGTATTGTCATGACACATTGTGTCTTTATTATTTAGTTATGCATTTAGTGTTTCTCTATTGTTGACACCTTTGTGTTGTGATGATATCCATGATGTTACGCCTCGTGTTTCCGCCTTGGTGGGGTGTGACACTTCACGATTCTAAGATCAAAAACCGCATTTTCAATGTTGGTGATCAAGTTTTACTCTTCAACTCTCGTCTTAAGATATTCTCGGGAAAGCTTAAAACTCATTGGTCAGGACCTTTCATAATCACCCAAGTTTTTCCATTCGGAACCGTCGAGTTATCCCAACCCGATGGTCCTAACTTTAAGGTGAATGGTCATCGTGTGAAGCATTACTTCGGAGGGGACATAACATCAAAGGTTGTCCTGGATCTCCAAACTTTCCCTAAGGACGAATGAATTCGGGGATCGAGTCAAGCTATGTGACTCGGTTACCAAAAACAAAGTGCTTCGTGGGAGGCACCCCATGCTTATCCATTTTTCTTCTTTCTTATTTCTAATGTGATGAGGCTTGTACTCTTTCGATTCTTGTTGTTTGTGCTTGTGATTATTTGTAGGATTGAACCCACAATTTTTGAAGACTCTCGTTTTAGGTGTTTTGTCCCGGTTCACTCGAGCTTCCCAGCCTTTGCTTGCATTTAGTTTGGGAAAATCCAATATCCTAGATTATTATCGACTAACATTTATATTTTAGCATACTTGATAAACGGCTTAAGATTTTTGTGATACATTCTCCGTGCTCGGATTTTGCATTTGATTCTTTGCGTTCTGGTATGGGGTTTTGTGCCTTAGACTAGGAAACATTGAGGACAATGTTTAGTTTTAGTATGGGGTAGTATATCTTCGATATGATTTTACCTACTTTTGCCCATTGTTCTCACGTACCCCGTTTTTCCGCAAAAAAAATAATATTTTATAAAAAATAAAATAAATAAAAAAATAAATAAAAATAAATAAAAAATAAAAAAATAATAATAATAAGTTTTTTGACACGAATGTAGGTTTTCCGTTGGTAAGAACAAAAGTAAATTTTGACCCGACCGGTTTTATATCTTAGTTTTCTCCTTAACGTGTATAGATTGAAGTTTGCTAATCTTTTATACAAGGAGCTATAAAAAGCGAGTTTAGCTTGAAAGAGCCAAGACTTTGCAAGTTCCCATAATTGATTTTAAATATGCAAAGTTTGATTTGTTAGGCTAAGCATTCACGAGTTTCTTTCTTAGAAATTTTAAACTGTGAAGAACAAGAAATGATAGAGTAGATTATAAGTTTTGATGCTAAGCGTGGAATAGTTGGATTTCTTTAAGGCTCATGAGTGTTAATTGTGGCTTTTTCTCCCATTAGCTTGTTTCACCTTTATAAATAAATGTTTAATAAATAGAGTTGTGCGGTTTTTTTTGTTAATGTTTAGTTCATGGCGGTTTTCTTTAGTTCCTTTGTGATTAAGATAAAGTATACATCAGGAATACTTAATTTGGCATACTATATGTATCACATGAATAAATATTTTGCTTATCCCTTAAAGAGCCTTAGGGTATATGGTGCAAATAAGATTGGTCCATTTATGTCTTAAAGAGCCTTAGGGTATATGACATGAATGGTGCCGTGCTTAAGTAACCCAATAAAAGCCAAATTTTGGTTGCCTCGATGTGGACTTATTTTTGATGACATTTGATCTTTTGATAAGGGCTAGGAACTATTTATTGCGTCTTAACCGTTACTCTTTATTTTTGGAATTAATAAGTATCGAAATAAAGTCTTAAAGAGTCTTCGGGTATATGACTTAAATAAAATCTTGAAATACAAAATTATGAAATAAGGGAGGAAAAGTAAGTACATAATTAGCTCTTATGAGTAGTGTTAGCATCATTACTTGTATTTTACAATGATCTTGTATTTAAGATTGGCTTGGAGAGGTGAAAGTCGGGGACGATGAATTTTTCCATTCGGACACTTCTTGTGCTTTTTGTTCCGTGATCCTAAAAGTTATCAATGAATAATGAAAACAATACATAATGTCATACATGAATAAGTTGTAAGTTGTAAATCAAGAAAATCATAAAAATGGAAAAACTTTGAAAAATGGGAAATCATGGTGTTTTATAACTTGTGACTTCTTGACTTTCCCCATAAAAGATTTTGTTACTTTTCAAAGGATTAGTTAGGGGATGTTTTGGAGTATTTGGTTTTAGAGTATATAATATTTTTGAGGACACGGCAATCACTTAGTTTGGGGAATTTTAATATGTGAGAAATCACATATCTTTTGTATATCAAAACAAACCCTTAAATGATCAAAATGTCCAAAAATATGCTTGTATTTATGTATTTTTTTGTTTGTGAATGTGTAGGTACGGATATGCAAAAATCACAAGAAAACGGTCAAAACCGGACAAACACGGACACGGGAACTGATAGAGCACACAAGATCCGGAAGATTGCTATCAAAGGTCAACCAAAGTCAACCCTTGGTCAACATTGGTCAATCACAAGAAGACAAAAACCTTCAAAATACCCAAAATACCCTTAATGTTAAAAACATTCTCACTAGAAAACCTAAATGCTTAACACCGTTAGTCCTTTAACATTTGAGGACTAACGGTCGTTATCTCTTATAAACAATTACCTGGCCCATAATCCTTATTCAAGCCCAAGTCAAAGCCCTCAAATCCCCGGGTCAAACCTCTATCATATAAGAAAAAAGGCGCAGGAATACCCTTTTTACTATTCATCGTCTTCCTTAATTAATTACCTTGTCAAAAACAAAGGGTAAAATGCAATTGACGTGGCCAAAAGAAGATTCGAGTACTAAGCTATGACTCAGCAAAGAAACGTCACCTCAAGAGCTTCCATTGGTCCATTTACACAAAGGAAATGACACGTTGGCTTCAAACAAACACACAAGGAATGGATTTTTACACTAAAAACAAGCCAAAAGAAGCATAAGAGGATCAAAGCACGGATTGCCACGCTGGCAATCCGTGTGCTCACTTAATGATCCAACGGTGAAGATTGAAGAGCCAATGATTGCAAGGAATGAAGGGCGTGGATCAAATGGAGCGTCTAACAAACTTGAAGACCTAGAAGCATCCTTCTCTGGCTATAAATACAAGCATCCATCACTCACACCAGATGTTAGATTTTTAGTTAGTTTTTAGGGTAGTAGTAACTTAGTTTATTGTAATTTTTAGTTTTAATGTCATTTTAATACTTGTAAACTTCCTTTTAAGCATTGTAATCTTGTTTTCATCATTAAAAGTTTGCATTTTATTTTTTTATCTTGTGTTAAAATCTGTTTTAACTTAAATAGCAATAATAAGCAACTTGGTTTAAATAAGCTAAATAAAATGTCATTTACACTAATAAGCTAGCAATCACTTAGTTAAGCTCTTAAAAGCTTAACTAAGCTTAATAGAACACAAATCCTCTCTTAAAAATACCTCAGCTTATCATGGAAGGGAAACCAAACATGGATGGGTTTTCAGGACAATACCAGCTTATCATTTGATAAGTTGGAGCTTGTTGATAGCTCATTTGAGCTTAATTTTAGCCTTGTTTAGAGCAAAGGCTCCTGTAAGTTTCTTTTTTTTACATTCTAGCTTAATTTTGTACTAATAGCTTTAATCTGCTTAATCTGCTTATTGTAGCTTATTTTTGCTTATTTTAGTCATACAATGCTTAATATGCTTATTAGTTAGTTTATATCATAGTTTGCTTGTTATTTTCATAAAACTGTCATAAAAACCAAAAATATTAGCATAATGTCATAGCTTATTAATCTGGCTTAAGTGTTAGCTTAAATATGCTTATTAGGTCTGTTAAATGCTCATTAATATCTGGTATTTGATAAACGTTCTTAAAATCTCAAATTTATAAGCTAAAAATGAATTTTAGTGAAATAAGGGGGTTTTGGGTCAGGCAGTACTAACTCAAGTTAGTACTGCTTGAGGCCATTTGGTCCTGCATTGGCACTCTAAATCTCATTTCTAGGTTTATAAGTGTAGAATTTAATAGTTTAGTTAGGTTTAATATAGTTTTTATCAAGTCTACTAGTTGCTAGTTGAATCTGTTAACAATGGTAAAGTTTAGAGAGCATTTTTAGTTTAAATCAGTTTTAGGTATCAATATTGGTTCATTTGCTCTTAGTTAAGTAGATATTAGATGTTAGGAATAAGATTTTAAGCCTGCACTTTGTAGTTTAAAGTTTTGGTCACTTAGGTGTCAAATGCATCAGCATTAAAAACAGTCTAATTGCCATTTTCAATCTCAAAAATCAGCAGGTTAAAATAGTTTTTAGAATCTCAAATTTTGTTAAAAAGTAGATTTTAGGTAGTAGTAAAACTATTTCAACTTATTTTGCTCTTACGAGTTCATTAAGCTATCTGGATTTAAGCTCAAAATCAACATTTGTCTTTTCAAAATAAAAATTATTCAGCTCATACTGAGTTGATTACTCAGCATATACTGAGTATAAATACCTTTTTCATTCAGCATTTTCTTTAAGCATTTGATTTTCAAAATGGTTTTTAAAAGTAGTTTTAAGTAGCTTATAGGTCAATCTTTCAAGTTGTACAAGTCATTTTTCCATAAGGATCTGTTTTCATGCTTAAAATAAGCTCAAAAGTAGCCTTTAAGGACTGTTTGGATTAACAGTTTTCATTAAGAGCTTATTAGAGATTTATAGTTTATTGCTTTTAGATTTTGCTTAATTTTTGCTTTAAATAGCTTATTAGGTTAGGTTTCAGTTGTTCATTAGCTTAATAAGGTTAGGTTTAGCTTATTTTACTTTTTATAGAAAAATCAAAAATATAAAAAACAATGCAAGGTAGCCTTTTCATGTAGAATTTTCACTGCTTATTTGAGATTCAAAATATCTTTTGTTAATGTTTTCAAGTAGCTTTTAGATCAGGTTTTAAGTAGGACTAGGGCTTATCTTCATAAGGTTCTGTTTTCATGCTTATAAATAAGTCCAATGTTAGCCTTTTAGCCTGTTTGGTTTGCAGATTGCCTTTAATTTTGCTTATTTCCTACACAAACTAGTTTATTAGGGTAGTTATTGGTTTCTTATAGCTTATTAAGTCTTAGTCCTAGCTTATCTTTGTTTCTTAGCTTAATCAGTTTTAAATATAAAACCAAAAAGAGTTTTATAGTTTATTGTTCTTAAAATTCAATTTCCAGCTTATTCTCTAGTTTTTATAAAAAGTTTCTTTAGAGTAGTTTGCTTATTTCCAGTTTTTCTACAACTTTGCTTTTTGAAGTTTCAAAAATAAATAAAAAATATAAAAACAAGAGGCCATGGATTCTAACCCATGACCCCCTGTTCCACACACACATGTCCCACACTCAACACCTAATAACCATTGTGCTTCAATAGCTCATCCGTCATATCTTTCCTACGCTTTACTTTTATCACCTTTTTCACTTTCCTTTTTTAATAAAAAGCCGTAGCTTATTTTTCCACTTTTAGGGCTTTTCGTTTCAGCTTATTTCCAGTTATCATTTTTATAAAATCAAGCGTAGTGTTCTACACTTTTAGTAATTTTTCTAGATTTTTAAAGTTAGTTTTGCTATTTTTAAACATTTATTTTTATTAAAAACTTTAAAAAGTCATAAAAGTCATAAAAAATAGAAAAATAATCAAAAAAATAATTTTCTTTCTTATAAAATTTTCTTTTTTTATATTTAAGGTTTGGGGTTAAAAATTTCTTTCGGAGGGTCAAAATTTTGTAATTTTATTTTTTAAAGAACAGGATTTCATTCCCGTTCTCGTTTTCTTCATTTTTCAACCTTAATCAATCTCGTTTTAGAATTTCCCTAGCTTTTTGTTAAAATTTAGTTGTTTATGATTAGAAAAAGTTTATAAAATCATTTAGGATTAATTTTTTGCAAATTTGCTTATTTGTCGAGTTTTTCTTAGTTTCCATTAACGTATTTCGTAGTTAATTTTAATTGTGCCTTTAATTGATCACTATTAGGATTTTAGAAAACAATCTTCTCTGAACAAATTTGAATCATTGTCCGAATAAGAACGGAGTCTCAATTTCACAATTCTTTGGGTAAAACAACCCGGTGAATACATACCGGTTAAACGTACGTAATTTTGTGTGTAGATTTTTACTTTTAATCTTTGTCCTCAAGGATTATTAGTGAATTTCTTATATACGCGTATATTATAATTTGCTACACCAAGGTTTAACTTGCCTTTTTTCAAAAGCCACATCTGATGAATCTAAACTTTGGCATAGAAGGCTAGGTTGCTTAAATTTTAAAACCATGAATAAATTGGTTAAGGGAAATCTTGTAAGAGGTTTACCTTCCAAACTTTTTGAAAATGATCAAACATGTGTTGCTTGTCAAAAGGGAAAGCAGCACAGAGCCTCTTGTAAGTCCAAAACAGAGAACTCAACCAGTCTTTCTTTACATTTGTTGCATATGGACTTGTTTGGTCCAACATTTGTAAAAAGCCTTATGAAGAAAATATATTGCCTAGTTGTCACAGATGATTTCAGTAGGTTTACATGGGTTTTCTTTCTAGCTACTAAGGATGAGACTAGTGGCATTCTTAAGTCCTTTATAACTGGGATAGAAAATCTAGTAGATCACAAGGTTAAGGTGATTAGATGTGATAATGGGACTGAGTTCAAAAACAAAGAGATGAATCAGTTTTGTGAGATGAAGGGTATTTTGAGACAATTTAGTGTAGCTAGAACTCCTCAACAAAATAGAGTTGCTGAGAGGAGGAATAGGACACTAATTGAGGCTGCTAGGACTATGCTAGCTGATTCTAAGTTGCCAACTACTTTTTGGGCAGAAGCAGTTAATACTGCTTGCTATGTGCAAAATAGAGTGTTAGTAGTTAAGCCTTATAACAAGACCCCATATGAACTTTTTCATGGTAGAACACCAACTTTAAGTTTTATGAGACCATTTGGGTGTCTTGTTACCATTCTTAATACCATAGATCACTTAGGCAAATTTAATGGTAAGGCTGATGAAGGTTTCTTTGTTGGATACTCTTTGAATAGTAAAGCCTTTAGAGTATTCAATAGTAGAACAAGGATAGTGGAAGAAAACTTGCATATTAGGTTTAGTGAGAATACACTTAATGTTGTAGGTAGTTGATATTGATGCACTAACAAGAACAATGAATTATGAACCAATTGTTGCAGGTACACAGTCTAATGGTTTTGCAGGTATAAAAGCAAGTGATAATGCAGGTCAAACTGAAAAAGTGACAAAACCTGTCAAAAATTATATTTTGCTACCATTATTGACTGCTGATCCACTATTTTCCCAAAATCCAAAAAGTTCTCAAGATGATAGATCCAAACCTTTAATTGATGATGAAAAGAAGGTTGATGAAGATCCAAGAAAAGATTGTGAATGTAATGATAAAGAGAAAGAAGATAATGTTAACAACACTAACAATGTTAATGCTGCTAGCACAAATGAAGTTAATGTTGTTGGTGGAAGAACAAGCATTGAACTTCCATTTGATCAAAATATGCCTGCTTTGGAAGATTATAGCATATTTGACTACTCAAATAATGATGAAGATGATGGTGCAAAGGCTGGCATGAACAATTTGGATACAACAATCCAAGTCAGTCCTATTCCAACTACAAGCATTCATAAAGATCATCCTCTTGATCAAGTGATTGGAGATTTGCAATCATCTACACAAACAAGAAGGATATCAAAGAATTTGGAGGAACATTGATTTGTTAGTTTTATTCAATAAAGAACAAACCACAGACCTTCAAAACTACTTGTTTGCTTACTTTTTATCACAGGAAGAACCCAAAAAGGTAATTCATGCATTGAAGGATCCAAGCTGGATAGAGGCTATACAGGAAGAGCTTCTACAATTCAAGTTACAAGAAGTTTAGACTTTAGTGGATTTACCAAATAGAAAAAGGGCTATAGGCTCTAAATGGGTTTTCAAGAATAAAAAGGATGAAAGAGGAATTGTGATAAGAAATAAAGCAAGATTGGTTGCTCAAGGGTACACACAAGAAGAAGGGATTGACTATGATGAAGTCTTTGCCCCTGTTGCAAGAATTGAAGCAATTAGGCTATTTTTAGCTTATGCTTCATTTAAAGATTTTGTGGTGTATCAAATGGATGTAAAAAGTGCTTTTCTCTATGGGAAGATTAAAGAAGAGGTGTATGTATGTCAACCACTAGGATTTGAAGATCCAGACTTTCCTGATAGAGTATATAAGGTTGAAAAAGCATTGTATGGACTACATCAAGCTCCTAGAGCTTGGTATGAAACCTTGTCAACATATCTCTTGGACAATGAGTTTTAAAGAGGGAAAATTGACAAGACCTTATTCATCAAAAGGTACAAAGGTGATATTTTGCTGGTCCAAGTTTATGTGGATGATATCATCTTTGGTTCAACAAAGAAGGAGCTATGTCTTGCATTTGAGAAGTTGATGCATGAGAAATTTCAGATGAGTTCTATGGGAGAACTTACATTCTTTTTGGGATTACAAGTGAAGCAGAAGAAGGATGGCATATTTATTAGTCAAGATAAATATGTTGATGAAATTTTAAAGAAATTTGGGTTTACAGAAGTCAAGACTACAAGCACACCAATGGAAACTCAAAAGCCTTTGCTCAAGGATAAAGATGGTGAAGAAGTGGATGTTCATATGTATAGGTCAATGATTGGTTCATTGATGTATCTTACATCTTCAAGACCTGACATCATGTTTGCAGTGTGTGCCTGTGCTAGATACCAAGTCAATCTAAAGGTTTCACATCTTCATGCTGTGAAAAGGATTTTTAGGTACTTAAAAGGTCAACCAAAATTAGGCCTTTGGTATCCAAAAGATTCTCCTTTTGATTTGGTAGCATACACTAATAGTGATTATGCTAGAGCAAGCTTGGATAGGAAGTCTACAACAGGAGGTTGTCAATTCCTTGGATGTAGATTAATATCATGGCAGTGCAAGAAACAGACAGTGGTTGCAAATTCCACAACAGAAGCTGAGTATGTGGCTGCTTCAAGTTGTTGTGGACAAGTGCTTTGGATTCAGAATCAACTACTTGATTATGGGTACAATTTTATGCATACCAAGATCTTTATTGATAATAACAGTACTATTTGCATAATTAAAAATCCTGTTTTTCATTAAAAAACAAAGCATATAGAGATCAGACATTATTTTATTAGAGATTGCAATGAAAAGAAATTGATTCAAATGATCAAAATCCATACTGATAAGAATGTTGCATATTTGCTTACAAAATCTTTTGATGTAAGTAGATTTCAATATTTGATTGCTAGTATTGGAATGATAAATCTTTAAAGACTTTTTCTCTCTTTATGTTTTTGTAGAGTTTTGTATGAATTAGTACTATTATTCATGTCATTAAAAGTTTCTACTGTTAAGTATAATTAGAACTGCTGGTTATACGTAATACTGTTGATTTAATGCTGTTAGTTATACTTAATATTGTTGGTATAATTAATATTGTAATAATTGAGAATATTGCTATGGCTTGTATTTTCTTGGTTTTTGGACTAACATTTTGCAGGAAAAGCTAAGAAAAGTGTTAGATTGATGATGGAAAAGCTAATTGGAATGGAATTTGAGTTAATGCTGGTAACTCAAAATTAATGCTGCTAGGCATAAGTTAATACTGTTGGCATAAGTTAATGGTGCTAGGCTTATGTTACTATTGCTGGGTTACTGCTGCTGGGATGTTAAGGGTACTGTCTAATAAATATTTTGATTAAGTAGATTTCAATCGATATAATTTCCATAATTCACTCACTCAAATCAATTAATTGATTTTATTCTCTCAATATACTCTCCAATTATGAACCCTAAATCAATTTTATCATCAATAACCCAACAATCAATGGCGACTCTAAAGTTTGCTGATTCACACAATATGGTTGCGTTCTGGTCTAAACCCGCTGAAAGTGAAGGGTTTGAGCAGATAGTGGATTTTCTTAATGCACACCCTATTAGGTATGGACTAACGGTTAATCCTACTATATATGTTTCATGTATTGAACAGTTCTGGTCTTCTATTGTGGCCAAAACTATCAATGGGGAAGTACAGTTACATGCCCTAGTGGACGGCAAGAGGATCATCATTACTGAAACATTTGTTAGAAGATCTCTTCGACTAGCAAATGCTGAAGGTATTGATTGTTTCTCAAATTCTACTTTTTTTGAAAATCTTGCATTGATGGGGTAAGAGAAAATTTCTAAAAAGCTAACATTTTATAAAGCATTCTTCTCCCCTCAATGGAAATTTCTAATTCATACTATTCTGCAGTGTCTAAGTCCAAAGAAAACTGCATGGAATGAGTTTAGCAGTACTATGACATCTGCCATTATCTGCTTAGCTACAAACCAGAAGTTTAACTTTTCAAAATTGATTTTTGATAGTATGGTTAGAAACTTGGATAATCTTTCTGGCAAAATTTTAATGTAACCAAGGTTTTTACAAGTGTTTTTGGACAAACAATTTGCTGAGAAGCCTACTCATAAAAGAATTTATATTGCACCTTGTCACACTAAAAAGATTTTTGGGAATATGAGAAGAGTATGAAAAGGTTTTTTTGGTAG
Source organism: Tanacetum coccineum (assembly GCA_026074375.1). Taxonomy (NCBI): domain Eukaryota; kingdom Viridiplantae; phylum Streptophyta; class Magnoliopsida; order Asterales; family Asteraceae; genus Tanacetum; species Tanacetum coccineum. The sequence goes on along the minus strand of BQNB010033666.1, from coordinate 14,689 downwards.
AGTAACACTATTATTTCCAACAATGATGGTACAAAACCAACAAGAAATGGGTGAAGGTTCAGCAATACCAACTGATCCCTAACACATACCTACTTTTATCAATCATCAACATCCCAACCCCAAAAGACTCAAACACCTAAGGAGCTTACAAGCATGGACACTAAGATACCTCAGTCCAATGGTCCTACTGAACATGCAGCAGACGAGTGTAGGTCCAAAGTCTTGGATCTGATTAGCCTTTTGTAAGCCAATAGCTAAGTTGAATAAATCCAAATTAACTATATGAGAGACAATGACTATGAATACTATGTGCTAATGCTGAATCTTAACACAAGTACTAAGAAGAACAATTGTAAACTAACTTTGCTATTGATTTTCTATTAAGCTTCAATGCTTTTATTTGTTATCGTTCATAACTCTATGCCGTAGGGTTCCTTTTATACACCAAGGAAACCCTAGAAGGCTTTACAAAACGTGTAAAAGGATAATGCATATCCTTTCCTAAGATATCTCCTAAGATATCTCTAAGATAACTATTACTATTCTGTTACATAAACAGACTTAACTAAAACAGACTTAACTAAATACGACCAGTACTAACTATAGTACTGCTACTCTACCAGTACTAACTTTAGTACTGCCAGACTTAACTTAGTACTGCCAGAACTAACTAATACTACCAGACTTAACTGTTATACTACCAGTATTAAGTCTTTTACAATCTATTTCCCAACAATCCTCCCCTAACTTGATCTTCACTTGTGAACTTCAAGTTTCTTCAAGTGTCTTCAATTTGAGCTTCCTGAGGATGTTATAAATAAAACTCTTCAAATTATTCTTGAGCTGCAATCCTTCAAACCATCTCTTTTTGATCTTTGCAGCAACTATTCTTCAAAGCTTTTCAGCAACCCTTCATATCAGCAATCAAATCATATAGTTTCAGACTATTCTCATCACTTCCAGGTGTGTTAACTCCTGTGAGAGGTGAATCATTGAAACTTTAAATGGATTTGATGTCTCTTTACCAGTTAGCCATTTACTCTGGAGTAGTCAGTCCTTTGGCCACCAGAAAGGTGCATGTCCATGGTCGACTGAAAACCATTTCAACTCTCAGTACATGAAACATTGGTGAGTTGAATACCATATGGTTTTTGGCAAACCATTATAGCCATAAACGGATTTGATATGCCTTTACCTGTAGCCGTTTGCTCAGGGCTAGTCAATCCTTTGGCACCTAGAAAAGGTAAATTCCATGGTGGATTGATTACCATGTCAACTCTTTGTACATGAAACTTGGTGAGTTGATGTACCATCCACTTTTTGGTAAAGTGTCAACCATCTAATATGGATTTGCAATTTGTCTTTACCATAAGCCATAATCTCATGGACTAGTTATGGTTTTTCTACAGCCTTTACCACAATCCATAAACTTAAGAGGAACAGACCACCAACAAGAGCTCAACAAAGGAATATCATGTGTACTTATCTAAAAAACATGGAAGGATGGAAGCCCAAAAGTTTGAAGAACAAGTCCTTTGCCAATGTTCCAGAATTGTTTAAAAAAGCAATGAAAAAGGTGTGATTAACCTTTTGACTAACAGATATGTAGTGGTGGAAGAGGAGTTCCTCCAAGAAGGCAGAAACAGAGCTGGAAGAGTATTTAAAGAAAGATGAATCAGAAGTGATGGAAGGTAGTTCTAAAAGAGTAGGAGAAAAGTTGGAACAAGAGGCCACTAAAAAGCAAAAGGTGGATGATGTTCAAGAAACAGCTGAAGTAGATGATGATCAAGAAATAGCTAAGATTAAAGAGCTTATGGAAATTGTTCCTGATAAAGAGGAAGTAGCAATTGATGCTATTCCTTTGGCTGTTAAGCCTCCAAACATTGTTGACGGGAAGATCCATAAAGAAGAGAAGAAAACCTATTACCAGATAATCCGGGCTGATGGAAGTTCAAATATGTACTTAGTCTTTAGTCATATTCACAAAAGCTTTGACGGGGAAGATTTGGAAACTCTGTGGAAATTGGTAAAAGCTAAGCATAGGTCAACAAGGCCAGAGGAGGGCTATGAGAGAGTGCTATAGGGTGATCTAAAGGTAATGTTTGAACCTTATGTACAAGATACAATATGGAGAAATCAACAAGATTACAGAGTGTTGGAATGGAAGCTATATGACTCCTGTGGAGTACATTTCTTAAGGATGCAACACATGCAGATCTATATGTTGGTAGAGAAGAAATATTATCTTACACCTGCTACAATTACTGATATGTTAAACAAGAAGCTTCAATGTGATCATTTAAATGAAATGGCATATCAGCTTCTTAAACTTCTCACAAAACAGCTGAAGAATCTATGAAGTGTTTGGAATCATCCTCCTGGTGATTATGGAGCTTTTAATGAAGAAACTTGATGATTTTGGAGATAAATATCAAGTTTAGGGGAGGATTGTTTGGATTAAAAGACTTCTTGATGATCTTAAAGTTACCGCTGCTCAGGTTTGTATTAGTGTTGCTAGTATTAAAGTTAGTAATCTTGCTAGTTTCCACAGTTACTACTGTTAGTATATAATTAGTACTGCTAGTATATAAAGTTAGTGATGCTAGTATAAGTTAGTTTCTGTTGGTGTAGATTGAAGAAAATATTCGAAGTAGTACTACTGCTTGTGCTTCAGTTAATGTTGCTGTGTATCACAGTTACTACTGCTCAAAGATTAAGATGCTGAAAGAGTTTTACTGTCTGAAAAAGGATAAAGACGAAGAAAGGATAAGATTGTTTGGAGTTAAGATTACTTACGTGCAAAGTATTAGTTATTATTTAGAGAATAGATCACAGAGAAATTTTAGTTCTTAGGAATTATTGTAAATCGACTAGGATCTTGGTGTATAAAAGTGTGTCCTTAGGGTATAGAGTTTAGTGTGTTTTTTTACGATTTGATAAGGTGTTTATTCATAGCTTCAAGGTTTTGTAACCCTAATACTAGAGAGTATTCGTATTATTCTTAATAATAATGGAGTTTTTATTGTTTGTTGAATTGTGATCTTGTGTTACTGTTTCATTAAGAATTCTTCTAATATTAAAGATTAGATTCCGCATAATCTTTAATACATTCACATAAAGTTTCTACTATAGTTGTGTATAGATTTATCCTAAGTATAACTAAACCTTAAACATGAGTAGGAATTTCGATCTATTGAAGTGGGAGAGATCCCAACAAGAGGTATCCTCTCTACTGGGACAAAAAAATGTGTTTGTTTTTCAACGGAGGTCTTGACCTTTTAGGCTTTGTTTCTAGGCGTATTTCATTGTTTCGAGCATTATCAAAAAAACTAAAGACCGAATCCGAACTGAAAAAAATCAGATCAAACCGAAAAAAGGAACCGAATTTAAAATTTGCTAACTGATATTAGTAATACACCGGATCTTAGCTCTGACTTAGTTTTCATAATGCATAAGGATATCTAACATAAAAAATATTGAGAAATTAGTACTTTATCGTAACGTAGGCTCATGTGGCACATTCGATACGATTAATAATAAATTTTTCATATGACAGTGATTTTAAACAATGTGTTTCCTGTATGGTTTTCGTTTTGGTTATCGGGTCAGTTTTCGGTTCGGTATAATACAATTTGAAATCGGCTCGGTTAGGTTTCCAGTTTTACCCACAAAAAGGAGTTAATCGAACCAGTCGAACCAAAAAACCGAACAACCTGATAACCAAACCGATGAACAATCCGATAACCAAACAAAATAAACCTACCATGTTAGTACAATTGTATAAAAAGTGTGATTATACAAGCAATTGTGATGTTATATGTTTTTTTAGTGTAGCGTATTGAATCCAGTTGTCTAACAAAGAAGGGTTAAGTCTATATATTATCAATGAACTTTTAATTTTTTACCGATCCAGGTAACCAACTTATTTTATAACTAATTTACATCTTGAAAACTTTTTAAATTTATAACGATATAGTCAATATCACCTCATGCAACAGGTTGAAACTAAAAATGCCACCTTATGTTTAGTTAAAATGCCACCTTATGTTTGACTTTTTTATATAGTTGAAAATACCACCTCTTTTAAAACCTATATCCAAACATACATACTAAACAAGTAAACATCATCCACTTCAACTTGTCTTCTCTGGCTGCACCAACATATTCTGGTGGGGCAGAGATTCCGGTAGTGATGATTCCGGCGGGACAGAAGGCCATATTCACGTTTACGTTCATATTTTTCTCCTGTAAGTTCATAAAAACTTTTTTTTTTACCATATTTGGACTTGAATTAATCCCTACACATCATCAGCCTCAAGCAGCCCTTTGTTATCAAGTTACCAAACCACTATTTTTTTTAGATAGAAACAGCCAAAGATTTTATTAAAAACAAGGCGAGAGCTGGAAGAAGCAAATAGAAAAATTACAAAACAGAAGGAATCAATGGATTTTGCATCCACCTGGTCCAAGATATATTAACTTTCCTATTCCTATTTGTGTACCATAAGAAAGAAGTGCTTGTAATCTTATCAAAAATATCATTATGAGCCGAATAAAGATTGCTGAATATGAGATTGTTTTGAAAGCTCCACAAGGTCCACAACACCACACCGAAAATAGCTTCAAGCATCATCTTCCTATCCTTTTGAAAATGCAACTGATCAACGTATGCATATACATCTTGAAGAGATGTAGGAGAAGTGTAAGGCAAATCTAACCATGTGAAAACTTTATGCCAAACACAGGTGGCATGAATACAAGCCCATAACGAGTGTTGAACAGTCTCTGGCGAACACGAGCAATTGGGACAAATGATAGATTCAAGCTCAACACCTTTAATGCTTAGATTCTACCGAGTAGGAAGACGGTCACGGAGAGCACGCTATACGAAGATGTTGACTTTCTTCGGAATAAATCGACACCATCTAGTTGATATGGAGGCGTCCGGAAGAGAAGCATCATCTAAATGGATACAAGTCTTTTTAACGGTAAATCCGTTGTTGGGATCCAAAAGCCCACTCGCTCCGCCTTCATCTCTAGCCTCGGTAAGGATAATCGGATTAAGTAAGGTATTAACAATAAGGCTTGTTTACTCCCAAAATACACTCAACCCACCTAAAAAACCATGCTTTATTATCAAGTTAACAAAATCCTTAGTTCTTTACACAAAGACACAAAGTTCATCAATCAACCCCTCAAAGCTTTACGAACGAAGACCCATTTCAAAAAGATTCAAGATCAGCCCTTTAGTTACCTCCTGGTGGTGGTGTGTTCTCGCCGAAAGCTTTGTCACCGAGTGTTCTTGATTTCCCGGCGTTAGTTTTGAGTTACGTTAGGCAGCTGTTACCAACCCGTTGTACCGACCCGTTTTGTTTGGATCATGAAGCTGAAGAGAAAGTTATTAAGAAAATTAACGACAATAAGTTTCTTTCTTATAAGAAATGGGTTTTTGAAGAAAATATTGTTTGATGGGTGGTGACGTAATTTATGGAAACAAGAAACAATAGTTGCAAGTTGTGATAAGAATGAAAATGTTTTATAACTATTAACAAAAGGTGGAAAATCAGTTACCTATATACACGTGGAAAAAAAAGAAATATTTAATTACGTAGAAAAGTCAGCAGGTCATAATACTTATATGGTCACAAATTAGCCAGTTTTATTGACTATATTGATAATATTCAAAGTTGGTTACCTATATGTGTAAAATTGAGAAAGTATGTTGGTAATATATAGACTTAATACCAAAAAGAACTTAAATTTTGTTAACAACTTAGAGATGTTGGTGATATCGAGTATCTGTGAATTAGAAAATTAATATATGCAAAATTGAAGAAACTATAAAACAAAGTCGCAAACAATTTGTACCCATGATGAATAATTTGGTGAAAAGACAATTACTATTTATTGCAAATAAAGACAAAAAACGATGTTAAGGACCAATGGTGTAAGTGAAAAAAAACAAAAAATGATATCTGTAAAAGTTACCGTTTTCAATTTTGAGTCAGGGACTAATGGTGAAATAAGGAATAATTTGAAATTACATAAATGCTCATGGTTGAAAAGTTAAACTAACGCCAGTTACGTATAACGGGGCTCGAATGACCAAACGGGTAACAAAAATCGACTTTAAGGATTAACGACATCGACCCCCGTTATCTAGGGACTGAATCCGCAATCAGACCTGAGTACAAATACCAACGGGTGTAATTTACCCTATATAATATCAAGGTATAATATACAACAAAATTGATTGCGTTGTTTTGTTTTTAGTTATTATCGGTTGTGTTTTTAATTTTTTAAATTCTAACTCCAATCATTAATCTAACATACATTTAGCATACCACGATGATTTTTGTATGATTCATGAATACTTATGAATAGCTTACGAATAGTTCATTTCATTCTATGAATAATATTCAATATTAGCCTTGATTGGTTAGTTTGAAATACATGTTCGTCTTTGAGATGTTTACATTTTAGTTTTTAGTTGTTACTTTTTATTACATTTTAGTCCTTCAAATTTTACATTATTGGTCCTTATTGAATTGACATTTACATTTTTCTTCCTCGGTGGATAACTTATTTTGCATTTTCAGTCCTTAATTCGAATTGCATTTTAAGTCCTTCAATCCAAATTTATATTTTACTTCCTTGATGGTTACCTTATTTTATATTTTAGTCCTTCAACTAAATATGCACTAATTTGTTCCTCGGTGGATAACTTATTTGGCATTTTCAGTCCTTAAATCGAATTGCATTTTCGGTCCTTGAATCGAGATTTACATTTTACTTCCTTGATGTTTACCTTATTTTATATTTTAGTCCTTCAACTATAAATATACCATTAATTTTTCTGTTTCTCGAGTGGATTGGATAACTTTATCTTTGCATTTTCAATCCTTAAATCGAATTGCATTTTTAGTCCTTGAATCGAAATTTACATATTTTATTCCTTCAAATAAATATACACTAATTTGTTTTATATTTTAGTCTTTTCATTAAATAGACACTATTATTACCCCGCCGCAAAGCGCGCGGACACATGCTACTCGTTTTAATTATAAATTGAAAATTCAAAAGAAAATTGAAAAGGAAAATAACAAGGGAATATTTGTCAGTTCACTTCGAATATGGACGAAATTTGAACTTGAAAGTTCCTCATAAAGATTGCGTTTGCAATTTGACAAATCACAAGTACGGTAGTGGTGCAATTTCTTGGGCTTCCAAGAAGCAAACTTGTATAACTGGTTCTACAATGGAGTCTGAATTTGTGGCTTTGGCAGCCGCTGGTAAGGAAGCTAAATGGTTGAAAAACTTGCTCCTTGAGATTCCTATGTAGGTTAAACCTATGACACCTATTTCTATCTGCTCTGATAGTGCTATTACATTGGTAAAGGCTTATAGCCAGATGTACAATGGGAAGTCCAGACACCTAGGTGTCAGGCATAGCATGATTCGTGAGCTAATCACGAATGGGGTGGTATCCATAGAGTTTGTAAGGTCTCAACAAAACCTAGCTGATCACTTGACGAAGGGTCTGGCTAGAGACTTGGTTTTATAAAGGGATGAGAATAAAGTCCAATCAAGTCGATGAATGCTAGAACACCCAACTCCCTGCTGAGGAAACTTGGCAGCTGAGTTCAATGTGGAAAGCTGAACATTCAGAGGGCTGAAGCACATGTTTTACAAATCATCCCAGTGATGTGCTTAGAACCTGTTGTAAGGAGGATGAAGTTGTGAACTTCTTAATGGTTAATTTCTTTGAAAAAGTACTAAGCAGGAGCATGAATAAAGATGAACCACCTATGTAAATGTTAGGGTTTTGCCGCCTCAGGGATCATGGACTTTGGGTCTTATAACATTTATGAATTGGATATGAACACATGGCTATGTAATAGTGTCAAAACCGTTTAAGTGTTTGAAAACTTATGTGTATTTACCTTCAGGTACTCAAATGGGTTGAATCCGAAAAAAAAGAAAAATGTTTGCATTCTCTAGGACATTTCTATTTCAGAACTCAAGAAATGGCAAATATCTTTTTGGTAGCACTCTAAAGCTATGAATATCAATCGTGTACTCACTAGTAATAGAAGTATGCATGATGAGATGAGTAGTATCCAAGACATGTTGGAAATTTAGTTCAATTGTAGGGATCTGTTCATACATGTTTCTGGGGTAGAGGTACGGAGTGTACACCCAGAGGTCCCTCACTCAGATAGTGGTTAAGGGAATTCTAGTCGCTGATGAACTTCAGTGAGTTAACTCCTCTGGGAGTGAGACTCTGGACTGAAGGATATTCATCAGAGGTCTGATGGCTTCAGTTTTGTAACTCACTGAGTGAGTAAGCTGAAGGATACCATCAGAGAGTAATCCATCAGAGGAAGTATCCTGAGTGGGTTAGCTCATCAGAGGTTGTTTCAGTATTGAACCATCAGCGGGCTAGCTAATGCTTCAGGTCACTGAAGGAGAACCCTCTGGATAGAACTCTGTGACTTGTAACTACTTTGACCATTTCTTATGGTAAGTAGCAATCACACTTAATGACCACGATTCTTGTGATCATGTAACCACTAATTCCTTAAATCAATGATTCTAATTATGGAAGAGATTTTATCTCCTATAATCTCTCATAATTCCTTGACCAAGGACTTGAGTACTCTCTTATATATAGGAGATCATATACTACTTGTGAGAGAGAGACAGAATAACTGCGTGAAACATACACATAAACTTAAAACACTTGGATGCGCTAGGGTTCTTGATTGTTGCCTCAACCAAGAACATACATTTGGTCTTATCCCAAGTAGATATTCGTGATACCCAGGCATTAGGGTCGAATAGTTTACTTCGGAAAGTGATTACACGATTCCAAGTGATATCCGGTAGCCAATCTTGGTACGTAGCTAGGTTATTGATTATCTCTACCCTGATATGGGCCCTTACCTCCAACATTCAAAGTAAACTATTTTGTGATAATCAATGGCTACTGCTGCAATGAAATACATGGCTTCTAGCTTTGCCAAACTGGAAAAGTTTGAAGGGGTGGATTTCAAAAGATGACAGAAGAAGATGCACTTCATGCTTTTCAGCATGAGTGTGGTGTATGTGCTGACTACTCACATGCCAGATGATGGTGGTGAGAATCCAACTGTGGAACAAGTCAGGAAGAGGTCCAAATGGGACAATGATGACTATGTGTGTAGAGGTTTAATCCTCAATGGTATGTCTGATTCCTTGTTTGATATTTACCAGAATATTGATACTTCTAAAGAACTATGGGATACTTTGAAAGCCAAATATATGGCTGAGGATGCCTCAAGTAAGAAGTTCCTTGTTAATAATTTTACAAATTACAAAATGACTGATTCAAGACCAGTCTTGGAACAATACAATGAACTTCTTGGAATACTTGGAAGGTTTACACAACACAATATGAACATGGATGAATCTATTCAGGTTTCATGTATCATTGAAAAACTTCCCCCTTCATGAAAAGATTTCAAGCACACCTTGAAACATTTGAAGGAGGAATTAACTCTGATAGAGTTGGGCAGTCATTTGCGCATTGAGGAATCCCTCAGAGCTCAGGATAACGACAAGCCAAAGGGAAACAATGCTGTTGGTCCTTTAGTTGTCAATATGGTAGAGCATAACAACTCCTCCAGGTACAATGACAATAAGGGTAAACGTAAACATCATGATACCAGAGCTAATCCTAACAAGAAACCAAAAGTTACTTGTTGGAAGTGTGGGAAACCTGGACACTTGAAAAAGGATTGCAAGGCTGGTAATGTTGGCAACAGAGCCAATGGATCAAGCACAAAGGGATCTGAGGATGGTTCTTCCAACCCTCTGAAAGGTCAGAGTATGTTTAATAAATCCCATCAGATTTATTATGTTACATATGTATCTGAGGCTTTCTTTGTGCAGGATGATGATGTTGCATGGTGGGTTGACTCTGGAGCAACTGTGCATGTGTGCAAAGATAGATGCTGGTTCAAGACTTATGAGTCGCTGAATGATGGATCTATTCTTCACATGGGAAATGAGTCAACAGCCCTTGTGCATGGACGTGGTTGTGTAGATCTTAGGTTTAGTTCTGGAAAAGTTGTTTCTTTGTTGAATGTTTTACATGTTCCTAATATAAGGAAGAATTTGGTTTCAAGTAGTGTTTTGAATAATTGTGGTTATAAACAAGTGATTGAATCAAATAAATTTGTGTTATCCAAACATGGTGTGTTTATTGGTTTTGGTTATCTGAGTAATCATATGTTTAGGCTTAATATTGTCTCTGATAATATTGGTTCAGCCTTCATGTCAACCTCTAAACTGAATGATTCAATCTTATGGCATGCTAGACTAGGCCATGTCCACTTTAAGAGGATGCAATATATGTCTAAAGATGGGTTAATCCCTGCATTTGACATGGACACTGGAAAGTGTCAGACATGCATGCTGAATAAAATAACTAAGAAACCATTTTAAAATGTAAAACGCGAAACTGAAGTTTTGGAATTGATTCACAGTGACCTCTGTGATCTGCATGCTACCCCTTCATTGGGGAATAAAAAGTACTTTGTGACATTTATTGATGATGCCTCTAGGTTTTGCTATGTTTATTTATTACATTCAAAAGATGAAGCATTAGATAAATTCAAAGTATTCAAAACTGAAGTTGAATTACAACAAGGGTCTCTGATCAAAAGATTTAGGACTGATATGGGAGGCGAGTACATGGATACTCTGTCAGTTGGTATTATCCATGAAACAACTGCTGCTATACTCCACAACAAAATGGTATATCTGAAAGGAAGAACAGAGTGCTGAAAGAAATGGTTAACTCCATGTTGTCCTACTCTGGTCTGAGTGAAGGGTTCTGGAGAGAAGCTATATTAACATCTTGCTATTTATTAAATAGGGTTCCTAATAAAAGGAACATGATTAAAAAGAAACCAAACCTGAATTACCTCAGAGTTTGGGGTTGTAGGGCAGTTGTAAGACTCCCTGGTCCAAAGCTGAAAACTTTAGGTGAAAGAGGCATTGAATGCATATTTGTTGGATATGCTGAGCATTCCAAAGCTTTCAGGTTCTATGTTATTGAACCTAATGATTCAGTTGCTATTAACTCTATCATTGAATCAAGGGATGCTATCTTTGATGAGCACAGATTTTCATCTGTCCCTAAACCAAGTCAGACTGAATACTCTGGTGGTTCAGTGGTCTCTGAAAGAGTCACTGATGAGATTGTTCAGCAATCTGAGCCTAAAAAAAGCAAAAGGTATAGGACTCCAAAGGATTTTGGGCCTGAATTTCAATTATGTTGAAGGAACAAGGGATGAGGTCTCTGACTAACACTCCTATTGCTTTAATGTTGAGGATGACCCCAAAACATTTGATGAAGCAATGAAGTCCCAGGATGTTGCTTTCTGGAAAGAAGCAATTAATGATGAGATGGATTCCATCATGGGCAATAACACTTGGGTGTTGACTGATTTACCTCCAGGTTGCAGACCTCTGGGTTGCAAATGGATCTTCAAAAGAAAGATGAAGGTAGATGGAACTGTTGAAAAGTTCAAGGCAAGGTTAGTCATTCAGGGCTTTAAACAAAAGTCAGGGATAGACTACTTTGATGACTGTTGATTGCTTTGGCATCAATTATGGATGTGAAAACAGCATTCTTGAATGGGGAACTGGAAGAGGAGGTTTATATGAACCAACCTCTGGGCTTCATCTTGCCTGGCAATGAAAACAAGGTGTGTAAACTGATTAAGTCTCTGTATGGGCTTAAATAGGCACCTAAGCAATGGCATCAAAAGTTTGATAAAGTGGTTTTGTCTAATGGTTATTTACTTAATCAAGCTGACAAATGTGTGTATAGCAAATTTGATGCATCTGGTAAAGGAGTCATCATTTGCCTATATGATGATGACATGCTGATCTTTGGAACTAAACAAGTTCATATGGGTCTGACTAAGGAATTTTTGTCATCAAGGTTCTATGAAGGACATGGGGGAGGCAAAGGATTAAACATGAGAGTAATGGTATAGCAATTTCTCAGTCTCATTACATTGAGAAGGTTCTGAAGAAATTTAATTACTCTGATTGCACTCCAGTTAGTACACCTCTGGATACTTGTGAGAAGCTGATGCCTAACAGGGCATCTCAACTTGAGTACTACAGAGTAATTGGCTGCTTAATGTATGACATGACTTGTACCAGACATTGCATTTGTTGTGGGAAAACTGAGCAGGTATACAAGTAATCCTAATCCTGGTACTCAGCACTGGCAAGCAATTCAGAGGGTACTGAAGTACTTGAAGAAAACCATGGACTATAGATTGGTACTCTGGTTACCCTTCAGTGTTGGAAGGTTACACCGATGCAAGCTGGATCAGCAACACTGAAGACAATTCGTCTACCAGGTTTTCGTGCTTGGTGGTGGTGCAATTTCTTGGGCTTCCAAGAAACAAACTTGTATCACTGGTTCTACAATGGAGTCTGAATTTGTGGCTCTGGCAGCCGCTGGTAAGGAAGCTGAATGGTTGAAAAACTTGCTCCTTGAGATTCCTCTGTGGGTTAAACCTATGGCACCTATTTCTATCCGCTGTGATAGTGCTGCAACATTGGCAAAGCCTTATAGCCAGATGTACAATGGGAAGTCCAGTGTGTCTGGCATAGCATGATTCGTGAGTTAATCACGAATGAGGTGATATCCATAGAGTTTGTAAGGTCTCAACAAAACCTAGCTGATCACTTGACGAAAGGTCTGACCAGAGACTTGGTTTTAAGTCTGCTAAAGGGATGGGATTAAAGTCCAATTAAGTCGCTGAATGCTAGGACACCCAACTCCCTGCCGAGGAAACTTGGCAGCTGAGTTCAATGTGGAAAGCACATTGCTGAAGCACATGTTTTACAATCATCCCAGGGATGTGCTTGGAACCTGCTGAAAGGAGGATGAAGTTGCTAACTTCTCAATGGTTAATTTCTTTGAAAAAGTGCTAAGCCGGAGCATGAATAAAGAGGAACCACCTATGTAAATGTTGGGGTTTTGCCGCCTCAGAGATCATGGACTTTGGGTCTTATAACATTTATGAATTGGATATGGACACATGGCTTTGTAATAGTGTCAAGAGAAGTGTTTGAAAACTTGTGTGTATTTACCTTCATTCTCGCATATTTGAACGTGTATTTACTAAGATGGAAATTCAATCCTCAGGACATTTTCATTTATGCACTTGTTTGTTTTATGTGTTATTTTCTTGCAAAGGTATTGTACTAAATTGGGGAGGATTTTCAATTGTAGGGATCTGTTCATACCGGTATCTGGGGTGGAGGTACGGAGTGTACACCCAGAGGTCCCTGAACACCCACCCTGATAGTGGTTAAGGGAATTCTGGTCGCTGATGAACTTCAGAGAGTTAACTCCTCTAGGAGTGAGACACTGAAGGATATTCATATGGCTCAGCTTTGTAACTCACTGAGTGAGTAAGCTGAAGGATACCATCAGAGAGTAATCCATCAGAGGAAGTCAGCGGGTTAGCTCATAAGAGGTTATTTCAGTATTGAACCATCAGTGGGTATGCTCCTCAGCGGGCTAGCTGATGCTTCAGGACACTGAATGGAAAACCCTCTGGATAGAATCACTGACGTATAACTACTTTGACCATTTCTTATGGGAAGTAGTAATCACACTTAATGACCACGATTCTTGTGGTCGTGTAACCACTAATTCCTAAAATCAAGGATTCTAATTATGGAAGAGATTATATCTCCTATAATCTCTCATAATTCCTTGACCAAGGACTTGAGTACTCTCCTATAAATAGGAGGTCACATACTGCTTGTGAAGATAGACAACAACATAGTGAAAAACTGCGTGAAACATACACATAAACATAAACACTTGGATGCGCCAGGGTTCTTGATTGTTGCCTCAAACAAGAACATACATTTGGTCTTATCCCAAGTAGATATTCGTGATACCCAGGCATTAGGGTCGAATAGTTTACTTTGGAAAGTGATTACACGATTCCAAGTGATATCCGGTAGCCAATCTTGGTACGTAGCTAGGTTATTAATTATCTTTACCCTGTTCTGGGATCCATTACAACCAACACCGGTTTGATCTGTTTACCCAACCCATCAGTTTAGCCAAATCTAATAAACAGTTAGAACAAGAGATACTCAAATAAGGAGACATACCGACAAGGAACCAACTAGCGAACAAACTCCAATGTAGCACATTACGTGTGTATGACCATATAATGGGATATAATGTATGACAAGTATAGAAACAGCTACTAACACCAATACGCCGTATAGAAGAAAGGCTGCAAAACAAAGGGTGCACAAAATAGAGTATGTCAAGAGACCGCAAAACTAAAACAAAAACGCGAGGGACGTGAATACAGAATTTCACATTTGGAAACTAAATCATAAAAGCACGCAAAGTTGTTAACCTGGCTCAGTAGCAAGATCCCATACTTCTGTCACTGATTCAATGGCACGTTCCTGTGGCGCGTGCAGAACTATTGTTATGGAACCAACAACACATAGAGCGCAGCCAAGAACCCCAAAAATATGTAGTCTTTCTCGTAAAATGATATGTGCAAGTACAGCGCTGCAATATAATATAATATTAAGACTGATGTAAAGAGAGCACAATCAATTCAAATATAAATTTTGA
>BQNB010033665.1:0-52148 GCA_026074375.1 Tanacetum coccineum | reverse complement strand
GATGTCTAGTAGAGACACGTCGTGAGGGATTGCCAATTACATTATCCAACGGATGATCCTTGGTCTATTTACTGAGGTGTTCAGGTGGTTGATTGACTGAGTGCACATTAGTTGGAATAACATCCCTTGAAAAAGATTGTCACACCCCTAGACGGGGCCTAGACGGAATATGTGTCCGAGGGCGTGACGTCATCATATTTTGAACACAAGGCACGAGAGAACGACCACTAATGGACGTTTTGAAAATAATAACTCGTTGCATTGTTTAAAAATAGATAAGTTTTACAAGATTCAAAAGAAATTAAACATTTGCGGAAGCTTAAGAAAAATGTAGTGGAAGCATAAATTGGTTTTCAAAAGACAACGAGTATGAATGAGAAATAAAATCTTAATAAAGGGTATCATATTGCACGTAGACTCCATTTAGCATCAAGAATCAAGCCAAGCTAAGCACCTGAGAAAACATGTTTAAAACGTCAACATAATGTTGGTGAATTCATAGGTTTAAGTTAGTACAAGAGTGGACCACGAGATTTCAAAACGTATGCGGCTACTATAACAGATATAGCATCACATAAAAAGTATTTACTGCTGCGCTAAGCTCATGACACCGATGCTAATAACAACAGGGCATATTCAGATCTTGCAACATAGTATTACTGCCCTTAAATGGTGTCCCAACCAAAGGACCCACCACTACGCACAAATCGACATGACATATATATGTTTGTTTCATTAGTGGTCTATTCGTAACTTAGGCAACACGTAACAAGGAAAGTAGATCAAGATACTTGTGTCCATCGTAAAATCAACCAATGTATTTCCAAAAGAAAGGCGTTAAGAATTTGCATCCACAAGTAAAACAAAGTGTGATATCAATCATGTAATCGAGTTTGCAAACGAACATTTATAAGAGTTTGAAATCATTAAAGTAAACAAGTTTGTGAACGAGCATGTTCTCACCTCAAAATAGTAAAGTAAAAGTAGTAAACCGTAAGGCTATGAACTCACCTGGATGTTGCAGAACAATTAGAAGAAATGCAAATAATAAGCACAATACAAACGGAAAACAAAACGGCTCGACCAAGAAGATGCAGCTTAACTTAACGGCTAAGTCCCACTAGCTTAGGATGATGAATTGGGGTTATCCGACGGATGAGTACATCAACGCGACACGTTGATAAAGGATTGAGGTTTCAAGTTATAAGAGTTTGGTGGTTAGTTAAATAAAATAAATCGAAAAAGCAAACGCAAAGTATGTAATATATTCCATATATATTACATATGAAAAGAAACAATTATATAATATAATTCATAAGGTGAATTATATAATAAAGACAAACAACCAAAAGAATAAGTCGCATTATATAATACTTGACAAGTATTATATAAGAAACGTGAGAAAAAAAATAATTGGAACAAAATAATTCGACCCGTGTTTGAAAATCACCAAGTAAATTAATAAAGAGTTCTCGTTTAAAAGTAAACACATGTTGTAAAGTTACGAATTAAATAAATGACGTTTTTAAAGTTTTTACAAAAATTATTATTTTATCCATTAGTCAAGAATTATAAAATAATATTTATAATTTAGGATTTCGTCACGCGTTTAACTAAACTAATCGTCTCGTTTGTAAAAGTATTGTTTTCGTTTATTTACCGGTTTATTGTATCATTACAAATAAATAATCTTTAAACTATATAACTTAATCCTCTTTATCGGGTTTCCAAGATAATAGAAGTTTTAAACGAAAAATACTAAGTATATAACTTTTTTATAAATTTGACCTATTCGCTTATATGACGTTTCCCATATTAACAAAACTCAACGTTTTTCCCATTTAACCAATCCATGTTGCAAATATCGCATGTTTCAAAATATATTTATTTAGACGAGATCAATTAAATAAATAAATCAAAATAAATCAAAATAAAAGAACAAAACCAAACACACCCTTATTAGGGGCTGCTGTCCCAAACGCACCCCTTTGGGGTGGTTAAACAGCAAACCAAACGCCCCTATAGGGCTGCCCAAAACCAAACACCCCCGTTTGGGGTTTTTATTAACCCAAACGCACCCTAATGGTGCAACTGTTAAACCAAACACCCCCTTTGGCAGTTTATACTCAGATCCAAACGCACCCTTTACGGGTTAACCACAGAAACAAACAGCCCTTGGGCTGTTATTACGCAAAAACAAACACCCCCTTATGGGTCGTTATGAAACACCAAAACAAAAAAAGAAATAAGTTAAAACAACCAAAACCAAACTTTATTTTCGAAAATATGTGATGAAGTGGTGGTGGTTTTTGGCTGACGACGGTGGAGGTGGTGATGGTGGCGTGCGACAGCGGGGAGGGTGGCTGTCGTGGTGGTGGTTTAGGTGGGGCAGCCGCGGTGGCTGTGACGAGTGGAGGGTGAAGAGGTGATGATGGTGACGAGTGGTGGTGATGTTGCTGTGGTGTCGGTGATGGGTTGGTGATGAAGAGGGAGACGGCGGCTGGTGTTAGCAGAGTGGTGAAGGCAGCGGTGATGGAGGCTGCGGTGGAGGTGGGAGCGGGGTGTGGAAGTGGTGGGTGGCGTCGGATCTGTGGCTGGTGGGATGGAGGTGTGTAGTGGCAGTTGGAAAAAAAACTCGCCGGAAATGGGGACGGCGTCGGTGGCCGAAAAATGGAGAGGAGAGGAAAGATGAGATGGGGGTTAGGGTTAACTTATAAAGAAACCCTACTTCATTTTCTATATATATTGGAAACTTTAAAATAAATGTGTAAAGTCTAGAATAGTTTAGGGTTAACATTGTAAATATTACTAGAGGGACTAAATGTGTAATCTTTTGTAAAATATTGGTTCGGGACTCGTTTGGGCTAGTTTACGGTCGATTCAAAATACAAAAATTGCGCCATTGTTTTCCAAATAGTTTTTCCTATGAAAATGAGTATTTACATGACTATAATATTATAAATATTTTTATAAAATATTTTTAAAAGATTATTATTTATTTATTTGGTACCATTGGATATAGCGGGTAAGCTTTGTCCGTAAAAATAAAACTTTCCTTTGAACATTCGCGTTTTTAAATAAACGCTTTTGAATAAAATATTAAATAATTTATTAAATATTTTTATTTAATAAAAAGTGATAATTGAATATAAATTTAATTTTTTTTGTCGGTACGCGTTGTGTTCAAAATTTTGCGAGGCTATTTTAGTCATTTTCTGCTTGGTTTCGTGTCTCGGGTAAAACTGGAAAGTTGTCCAGATTGTTGTTTTACATCAAATTGCTTTAGAGTCCGAGTTGTGAAAACGTAATTTAGTGGGTCGGTTTTGATAAGTCAACTTAGGAATAATATATATCTTCTCGTTTTCAAGTCAAATAAGTTTGAAAAATAAATTTGTAAATAAGAGATAATAATAATAATTATGATTTATTATTTAAATACGTTTCAAAAATTTACCTGCTACGCGGTAATCGTTTTTATGTGACCGTAAAAGGTCAAAAAGTCAAGTCGGAACTAAAAGTCAAAGGGTAAAATAGTAATTTAAAGTTCTGAAATTTGCGGGGCGTGACAAAGATTCTGCAGAATTTGGTTATGGAATTTGAACACCAAAGAAGGGATCGTTATCTAGATGTGCAACTTCAATATCATGAAACTCTTCTACAACACCGGGAAAAGCAACTAGGGATTGTGATTCTTGAGGAGTTTGTGAAGTACTTGGGGATGGTTCATCTTGATCAAATGTAGTTGAGGAAGGTGTACCGGTTGAATCAGCAGGATCTGGAGCAACAACTGCAGGAACAGAAGAAGCAACGCTAGGTGAAGGATGGAAGTACTCATCAAACATTGGCTGAAACAATGTATCCCAATCCTTCTTTGTTGGTGGTACATACGGTGTTAGAGGAGGATGATTTGACACGAGTTCTGAACTGAGTCTTTCAAGAGTCAAGAGTTAAGGCCCAAGTCCTGAACTGAATTGTTCAGAAGCCATTGACCATTTGAGAGACCAAGTTAAACTATATTGATCACATTTTATTTACTATTCCCCCTTCAAAAATTGCATACGTGGTTGTCATTTATGATTAAACAAGTGAATGAAAATACAAGTTAATGTACGTTGATCCACTTGATGACTGGATGAGCATGGGAAAATATAAAAATTGTTGATGAGAATGGTCGAAAAACAAGAAGATTTTTCTTCTTTTGAAGATAAAGCGCATTGAAGCATACACCATTCTTTTCTTTGAGGAATGGAGCCTGAAGTGTTGTCTGCAGACGCAATTGTTCTTGTTCATCAGATTTGAATTTCTTAAACCCCTGGTTTCTAAGATATCAGTCTTTTTAGCAACCAAACTTTGAGTCTTTCCTTTTTAGGATGAGAAGATGTACCTATACTTAAGTTAAGAGTACCTGCACTGACATTAAGAGTTTGTTCGCATTCATATGGGTTAGAGATATCTTCATTTGAACCATTTGGAGGTTCACTGTCAACCTTGGTTGTGCTAAAGGTGAATGTCTTTCCAGTTGGAACCCACCTAAGACCAACAGTGTTGAAAATTCTAACCGTCAGTTTCCACCTAAGACAAGATCTAGGAGTGTTGGTTTTCTTATGCACAACGAAAGACTTATTGGGAGAAAGCCTATATCCTTTATAGATCCATCTATTAGGTTTGTTTACATTAGTTATCTTTTCTACGGGTTTGATGCTGTTTCTAGTCTTAGGGGATTGATCCTTAGCACGAGAATTCACCTCTTCTTCGCGCTTCCCGCAGGCTTTTTTTATAGGGAGAGAGTCAGGGGGCGGTACGGAAGACTGGCCCGCTCCGCAAAGCTTAGCTTTTTGGTTCCCTCCCCCTATACGGTCGGCCTTATTACCAGTCTGCCTCCTTTCTCTTGATGGAATATCTCAATACCCGAGCTCATGCTTTCCTTGTGTTCTTCACCGGCGCTCGCCGGATGTATCACTCATCCCGCTCCTAAGGTAAGGAGTCTTCTGTGTGTTAGAATCTTTACGGGAATGAATCGCATATGTTGGTTGAGAATTGCTCGGGAATTCATTGATAATGATAATGACTTTGCCAGGTTCTAGGAGGCTACTATTCTTTTTTGTCGATCGAGCCGCTCTCCCTCATTCCACTTGTCCAACCCTCTTCACGAACTTGTACAATCGATGCCACAGAGATAGCCAACTCTATTATCAAAAAAATCAAGGAAGGGGCGACGATTTGGCACCAAATATCCGGAGGTGTGGAAAGAGCAGCTGTGAGAAGCGGAAAAACCATCAAAAAACGACGATTGTTCGTGGAGGTTTCCACAGAAAGACCCCTTGGTTCTGGCAAACGGATCACAATTACAGGTACCTGGGAGCATACCGATGGAATGAACGAAATACGAACAGTTAACATAATATGGTCATAGATCTTAGGTTGTAACTTGATCATGAGCGAATTTGTTGATGTTGCACCCATCAAGTATGGAAAGTGCCAAACATTGGGAACTACCCGGGGAGGAGTTAGGAACAGGAACAAGGAGAAGCGAGAACCACTTAAATGGAGGAATCGATTGTATTTCGTCCTTTGTTCCCCATAGCAACTGGGGATCAAAAAGCACCAAATTTGATGACTTATTAAGGGAAAGACGAAGTAAGAGCATGCTATTGAAGACGTTGCAAGATATGTCGGGGAGGCCTCCGTTGATTGTGTACGAACAAAATACGAGTCCAAAGGCAAGGTAAGAATCAGAAAGGGTTTAGCTAATAGAGATATTAACTCTTCCGGGAACCAGTAACGCGTAAACCATGTCAAACCAAGACCGATCAATATCCGAACGGAACGGATTCGAACTTCTCCTAGAATAGTTTCCGGTGCGAAATGAAATTCATAGGATATATGAGTAATTCAAAGGATAAATAGAAAGATTTTATAGGATTCTTTAGTAATGAACAAAACAAATAGATTGATTATGTATCACAATTTCATCACTACATCGAAGGCTTTTTTGTAAATATATTGATAAGATAGCTTGGTATCCAAACTGTATCAATGATTGTGATCCTCATTGTGTAGTGTACATAATTCGTGTTAGGGTCTACCAAAGAGGGTGGGTATAGGGCATCTAATAAAAAAGTTTCCATTTCTATCGGTCATAAAATAAATCAAAAAAGAAAAAGCAGACAGGAACAATTTTCTTCTCAAAACAAGCGGGGTTTTCAAGAATTTTGTTATACAGTCATCATGATTTGCATTAAAGACACATTTCTGACAAGTCGAGCAAACAAAGTGTTTGGAGTCCGAAAGGAACTAAAATTCCTATAGTGATCTACTAGTGGCACACCATTTGACATTCCACAACTACTCTTAGATGCAGGCCAATTCTTAGACATTTGATTATTGCTCCTAAGTTTTGGTGTACAAGCATTAGGAGTGTGGTGTGTTCTAGCAGAAGGCATTTCCCTAGGTTTAAAATTCGTATTTTTGTCTTGTGCCTTTTTCTTAGCTTCTTCTAGATAGTAATTATGAGCCATGTCAATCGACCCATACGACTCTTTAGAACTATTTCTAGATGAGCCAGATGCAATCACAGGATGAGGTTTTACAAACACAAATTTTCTAACTTTAGTCAAATAATGAGGAGTGACTGGTTTTGGAAAATCGTTATTCACATCAACTTGGGAGGCAAACCGTGGTTTTGAAAAATTTGGTCGTTCAG
The DNA here is from genome assembly GCA_026074375.1 of Tanacetum coccineum. Lineage (NCBI taxonomy): Eukaryota > Viridiplantae > Streptophyta > Magnoliopsida > Asterales > Asteraceae > Tanacetum > Tanacetum coccineum. The sequence goes on along the minus strand of BQNB010033665.1, from coordinate 45,445 downwards.
ATTGAAACGCATTCGGTTGTCTAACAACTGATTGGTTTCTGAGTGGTTGTAAAACCGGTTTCCCCAAGATTGATGGTTTTGCAAACTTAGTATCCACGCTATTTCCTTTTAACTTTCTTAATTCATTATTCAATGCTGCATTCGCAAAGACCTTTTCCTGAATCTGAGCTTTTAAATCGGCATTTTCAACAGTCTTACTATTTACTTGAGCAATTAGTGAGTCATTATGGTCATTCGTCTGAACTCGTGTCTTTTTGATAGAATCATAAATATCTTTGTAAGTCTGTTTCAAAAGCTCATTTTCCTTATTTAACTGCTCATTCTCTGCAAGTAATTTAGCCACACTATGTTCTAATTCGATGTTAATTGTTTCAAGTACATATTTTTCCATTTTAATCTTGGCTTTATTACTTGTTTCATTCAAAATTTGACCATGTTGCCTAAATTTTAAAGCTTGATTTTGATATTTAAGTTCCAGATTAACACAATGTGCTTCCATTCTTGAAAAATCTTTTTAAAATTAGGCAACGGTCTTTTTGAGAGAAATATTTTCAGACTCGAGAGATTGGTATGAGTGTTTACTTGTTTTATGTTGATTTAATGGATCAAGTAAAGGACTTGACTTGACATTTTTCAACATTCTGGTCAATCTCTCCTCCCCTATTACTCATATTTGTTGAATCAAGAGTGGTATTGCCATAAACCTTTTTCAACATATATGTGTCACAAATGGGTTCAGATTGCACAGGAGGCTGTTGTTCATTAGTAAGTACATTATGTTAAGCAATCAATTATACCTCAGTAAATGGCTCTTGGTCATTTACTGGTCTGATATTTGCATCCACAGCATGCGTGATACAATTCCCTGATCTGCTGCTTGTACCCTGCTTGTCTGCTTTGTCCCACTGCTTTTTGTAACAATCAATCCATCATCCAATGTTATACCCATATCGACCTTTCCCTCTTTTGTCTGCAGCTTCCTTTCATTCACCCTTCTGTCATACTCTCGTTTATGTTGTGCTCTTTCATCAATTGACTTTTAAATAGATACCATGTGTTAACATTGGTTCGAGTGTATGCTATAAAGTATTTGCATATCATTAGACCATCATCATCATCAAAAGAGAATCATGAATTGATGAACGTCTGAAACTGTGTCATGAGTACTCTAAAAGCATCAAAGGATTCAATTTCTTTAAATTCTTCTTTGTCAAGTTGCTTTTTAGTTGATCCAAGTTTAGTAACATTGTGCTTGTGAAAGTCTAAACATCTTGATAAAAGAGTGTCGCAAATGCCCGTTCGAATCCTCCCTCGATTCGAGTTCTTTTTAAGTCGTTGTTTGAAAGAACCCGAAGGAGTGAATGAAGTAGTCAAAAAGATACCATGCAACTTTCCTTTGCTTTGTTTTACATTTGTTGCAACTGGTGCAGCTCTCTCTCTTGTGAATTAGAAGTCAAAGACTCCATTGAAATTCGATGTGTGAAATGAAAATAAGGATCTTAAGTAGATTAAGTGATGTTGTGGTTTGTTTTTGTTAAATCGTTATTAACGTTAAGATACTTGAGCTTAATTAACGATTATTAAAAAAACTTAAAATAAGGACTAATGATGTGATTAATTAAAACTAAATGGCTAAAATTGAAAAAGTTTGAAAGATAAAAACTAAAAGTGAAAATGTTTAAAACTATGTCTAAAAGTAAAAAGTTTTGAAAAACTAAAAGTTAAAATTGAAAATGTTTTAAAATAAAAGGTTAAAAATCAATATTGTTTTGTATGAGAAGGGCTAATAGTAAATGTGATTTATTGACTAAGGGCTAGAGGTTAAATTATTTGAAATCTAAAGATTAAAATTTAAACTTAATGGTATATGTTATAAGACCCGCGAACGACGAAACTCGAAACCGAAAAACCCGAAACAAGTCAAGATTTGGCTGTTATTATTTTTTCAAAAGAGCATATTCTGTAGAATAAGTATAGATTACTTATTTCGCAGGAAAAGGTAAATCACATTCCGCAGGATTAACCTAGAAACATATTCCGCAGTATTAACCGAAAAACATATTCCGCACGATTATCTTAGAAACATATTCCGCAGGATTAAATAAACATTGGCAGAGTTTAGTTTCCTAAAATATAATAAATCGCAGAAATAGAACCCTGTTTACATAAACCGAACAATAAACATATTACATAAATCGCAGGATAAGTTTCATAACATATTCCGCAGGTACTGTGGTCCTAAAATTGTGGATCTTGTTTTTGTTTCTTTTGAAATACTATCCTATAAAGCGTTAGAGGTGAACATTTTGGGTTTTTTTTAAACTGGTTTAACCGAACCGGTTTTAGTCAACCAGTCGAAAAACCAGTTTTGACTCAAACCGGTTCGGTTATAACCCAGTTTTGTCATATAGAAAATGCAGAATCGGTTCGATTAGTCAACCAGTTTTTATGCAACCGGTTCGGTTAAAAACCTGTTTTAACCGGTTTACAACCCGGTCTGGTCGATTTTTTTAAACCGGTTACAAACCGCCGGTTCGGTTTGAGGGAAACCGGTTTCAAAAAAATCGGTTTTTAAAAAAACCGGTTTTTGTTTTTTTTCCCGGTTCGGTTCATGAACCGGTTTTTCTATACACCTCTATAAAGCGTTATGATTTTTTGTCCTCTTCTGTCCTTGGGCTCTGGCATTTTTATCAAGCCCATTATGTAATCCATTAAACCCAATATTCAAACTGAAAGACAACCCAAACAAACTACCTTACACATCATTACTCAAAACCAAAAACAAACAGACATACTCACCGGTAGAAGTGCTCACGGTCCGAAAACCAGACCGGACCGATCAAAACCGGATCGGACTGAAACCGAATTTGGCCAAAACACCGAACCGAAATGGTCCGGTCCGGTCCGACTCGGTCCGGTTCGGTCTTCGGTCCGGTCCAGTCCAACAAGTCATAATTGTGGATTTTTTCGTAAGACCGAACCGGACTGACCGGACCGAGAATAAGGAAAATGATGGACAGAAGACCGGACTGAAATAGGTTTTGTCCGGTTCGGTCGGTCTGGTGCGCAATCCGTTTTGCTCATCCCTACTCACCAGCATACACAATTTCTCTCCCCAACATTTATATCCTTATTGTAAGGAGAAAAAAAGAGAAGGCCTATAAAAGGAAAACAAAACAAAAAAAGAAACGCTGCCGCAACGAGCGGGGTACAGCCCGTCTGGTTTCACAACATAAATTTTAAAACAGGTCCTAAGTAATTGTAACATTCCGTATTTTCAGATCATTTACGATGTCATCTATTTTACTAATTTTTTTTTTCTCGTACGCGTTTACTTTTAATTCTTATTATATAGTAAAATCGAGTAAACTAAAAATCAACAGTTAACGTAAACGGACACCAAGCGAATTAAAGTTTTCGTCAAGCAAGCAATATATTATTTTTACAAAAGTAATAATCAATTTTTTATATTTTATTTTTATTGGTTGCGTAAAACGTTTACGTTTCGCAATAAAATACATTTAGGCATACCCGGAAGCACCAAAACCTTTCTACGCTTCAACAAATACCCACATTTATACCCAATACCTAAAAATAACAAAATATCTTACATATATACATGCATAAACCGGATTTGGTGTTTACACAACAAGAAATATCACAAAAATCTCAACTTGGTCTTTTGTACATCACTTGCCATTAAACCTAGCCATACCTCCCATCCTTTTGACCAAAGACTTACATGTTTACTTGTAAGGCTTCCATACTTATGACCATACTTTCCTTGAAACCCTCATCTTGTCTTTGACTAGTCATTATGGTATTTAAGGACTTTGCTAGTGAAATACACACACACTTCTCATTTTAAAGGTGTAAAACACAAAAACTCCTCCTCCTCCCCCTAGCTCACGGCAAACAACAAACCAACACCAAATCCTTACAAAATTTTACTTATCACATTTACATACATTCCTACAACATATCTAAGATGTCCTAAGAAGATTTGAAGGCTTGGTTAAGTCTTTACAAGTGTTAAGCAAGAAAAATGGAAGATTAGGGTTTAGGGTTTCAAGATCTTGCAAGCTTGGGTTTATAATCTAAACAAGGGTTTAGATTGTGTTGGTTATCATATTACATCACCATAAGGTTACCTAAAACCCTTTATGTCTTTACATTTATCATTTTATGTGTATATAAGTTCTATGTAGTGAAATCACCATTAGGATGCTTTTAAACATGTAAAACATATTTTTGCTTGTGATTATAATTTTGTACACTTATTCATGTGTTATGTGGTTGAATATATCATGGACTAAATGGACTAATAATATGTATGCATATGTACTCTCAAGGGTTGTAATGGACTGTAAACAAAGTGGTTAAGGTAAAAAGTTTATTAAAAACGACTTTAAACACATTTTGACAAAACCCATATTTAGGGGCTGTTTGAATCAAAAATTATACAACCTCTATTTTATATTTTAAAGATACTACATGTCACAAGGATCGTGGGCATGTAAAGAACTTGAAAAACCGATTTATAACGAAAAAGATCCTGACGATTTTTCAAGTTTACGTTAATTATATACTTTATTATAAAACTAATTTCTATAAAAGATTACTACATTCACACAGAAACTTATACTTTTAAAACATCAATAAATCGATAAAACTTTAAATACGAAGACTTGCTCGAAAGAATCGCTAAAAAAGAGTTAAAACGAGTAAGTTTACTACATTGTACGAGATTTACGATTACCTAAATCGATAAAATAAAATATATAACCTTATGACAACAGTAAAAATTCAACTATTCAACAGAAAACTCAGATTATTTGAAAATGTTTGATATTTTTGCTAACTCTCTTAAATACGAAAGCCGTGGACGCGTAAGAAACGTAAGACAACGGACTTAAAATGCAGAAAAGTGATCCTGCTCAGTTTTAACTAAAGTATACTTATAAACGTTTTACTATATAAATATGATTCACAAAACGATTAATGGTGATAGTAGCATATTTTAGAAGTAATTGGTATTAGTTAATCAAAGTACTATATTACAGGGATTTCAAAATAGCCTCACTATCGGGTTGGCGTATCAACGAGTTGGTGGATTTACTATTTAAAGTGTCCAGCTCCTCATACACTCACTACATGACCTCTAAATTATGATAGCCCAACGATAGTAAGATGACTATACGACCGATAAACATTAATCAAAGGGTCTATACTTATATTGACCTATATTGGATTAGAGTCTGCCTTCAGATTCCTCAAACGCATTTTTCTCTGATTGCTGCGAATACTTGTGGAATACATTCCACTCCGAGTGAGTTCATAGCCCCCTTTTACTCACTGATTTGTTTTACAAAAACCTACGGGGTGAAATTTCATTGCTTGAGTTTACTATTGCGACACAAGTGGACTTTTTCTTATGGTTCAAAGGTTTACAAAGTGTATGCTATCCATAACTGCCTGAATAGTATTGCTAAGTTGTACCTTATTGCCGTGAAGCTCCCGATTTATCATGAACCGTTAATTAGGCTAGTTGTAGTAAGCGCGAGTGTTGTGAGGATAGAACTAATCGAGACTGACAATCACCCACCATTTTTCCTTGGTCACTAGTTTGATCACAGGGGTGCATTTCAAACCTTGACAGGCTGCTAACGTTGTTGGCAAGCATCCTATATTCTTATTGGGGCCAAATACTATTAAGCTTCGGGGTCACATGACCTTAGTGCAACTATTAAACTCGGTTTGGACTACTGAATGTTGTTTCAGAGTCTACTATTTACTTCGATCTGTGGTCCACCCTTTTTACCGATAAACCCTATGAGGTTCTCTCAACCTTTGTCTTCTTGGACTTTTAGCTTGAATACATCAGGTCTCACTAGGGTATGAAGACAATGGAGGGGAGCCGTGGTCCGGATATCACATGGAATGTACGGATTCAGTGTTTCTATCTATATTCAATGCAACCCTTTATATCTTGGAAAACTTAAGTCATCTTGGTATTATGAATCTTTTGTTTAATTTGAATGTTCTATGACTTTTTCACACATATGGGACCTTAATGGTATAAAACTCTGATATTTCTGCTATCGCATCGGAATGATATCTTGTATAAAACTCCATTTCATGAGTCGTTTCCTATATCTTAACTGTTGTACTTTAACGTAGCACCCCATTGTTACCATTCCGCTGCTACCTGATTTTGGGGGTGTCATAGTAATCTGTTTTAAAAAAGGAAAACAATCAACAACAAAAAAAATAGTTGAAAAAAAATAAGCTCTAAAAATAAGTCAAAAATAAGCTCAAATAAGCACACCACAAACACAACTTAATCCACCCCATGACTCTTGATACCAATTGTAGGTTACTAGTTTATCTCAAACACACACTTGTCTAGAGAGAGAAAGAAATATGTTAGAGAGAGAAAGCAGAAGGGAGAAAACACCAAAAACACACTCTTACTATGTGTAAAATGAATTCAACCAACACCCTCCCCATATGTGGAGAGGGTTTATATACTTACAATGTATGGGCTAGGCCAGGCTTTCCTTGGGCTTTCTATAAGTCGGTCTGGCTAGCTTCCTAACTATTACATATTATAGACGACGAGCTAAGACACGAAATACTAAGAGTGACCGATCCTTTTTTGGATTTCTAACACTTAACCTACCCATTAACTTTAAAAACTACCATAGAGTTTAAGTGTATACTTCCCTGCCTACTAATCAAATTGTGACTACTAAAGTCCTAGCAGACACATATATATTTATAGATAAGTTGACACAAACACTTATTTCACAAACAGGTAAAACTCTTAATCAAAAAGAAAAAATATATAAAAAGAGAACAATTGTATAAAAAAAACATATATACACTAAATTTCCTAATTAAAAAACACATATATCAAATCTAAATAACTTCGCCACAACGTGCGAAGCATACCATCTCTTAACAGATCAAATTGTAAATGCATTTTTTTTCTTCAAATTACTGAGCTTTTTTGTTCCTCTTTAAAATAGTGAGCTTTTAGACACATATATACGTTAAAGAATGACTCGAACAGGCGAATTGTCAATCACTTTTATAGTGAGATTAATACCTTATACTAAAGAGCAGTACGCTCTAAAATAATGATAGCTAATTTCTTTTTTAATGTTAAAGAATAAAAACTCACGATTCCCAACTTAATTAATTGTTAAACATGTGTTGGTGTGATTTGTCCATTTACCACTAAACAAAACCACTTAACTAAAACCTCAATCACATCCACTACTCAAACTAATCATGGTCTAAAACCTCAGTCACATCCACCGACTCAAACAAATTAAGGTGCGTTAATTTTGTAATAACATAATGAAGCAGATGATGCAGAAGCAATAAAATAAAACCTTGGAATTGCATATAAGGTTTGATTTCTAGTTTTTTTTTAAATTCTTATAGTGGTTTTGTGTAGTTTAGATGAATTGTTCGGGATTTTTAACTTTCGATTGCATGCAACTGATTTTGATGTAACCCATTTTGTAGGTTTTGGCGAAGGTGGCAGAAGCAGTGTTGGCCTCTAAATGTGTTCAAAAAGTCATCTGGTGGTTTTTTTACCTTATTTATGTGTATTAAGTTTGACTTTATATAGAAAATTTTTGGGTGTTGATTTTTATGTTTCGATTAATTTGAATGGAATTTAGGTTGGTTTATGTTTTGATTTGTTGCTATTAAGTTTATACATTTGCTTATTAAAACTAATCTAAGACACTAAAATATGTTTTTTTTATGATTTTAGTTGCGTCTTATAATAAGCATTTTGAAATAAGTTGTTTTTGAAGAGTTTTTTTAGTGCAGATAAACTTTCGTGTATGATTATTTGCTTATGTATGATGTGTTTAAGGATTTAGATAAACAAGGTAGCTATTGATCTTATTTGTTGATTAACCGGACGTCAATGATGATTGTAAGACACGTTTCCGCTTTGTCACGGCCTTTCATAGTGAAAAGAAGGTAAATAGTTGTTTACACTTTAGTTAGGGTGTTTAGTATTGTTTGAATATTCTCCTTTTGGTCACCAGATGGCCTTTTCAACTTTTTGGAAATATCTAAACGAGCTCAAATATTTAGGCCGGTGAGCTTATCGACTTGAGCTTATGAAATATAGATTAGCTTATTTACCTTTCTTATGAGGTTATTTGATTAATAGTTCACTTTTTAAACCTTATTGGTTTAAGCCAATGCGGTGTTAATGTTTAAAAGTAAGCTTATCGTCTTTTCCAAAATCAAGTAAGCGAATCAGTAGGTTAAGTCAACTAATCCAAACGCCCCGTATATATAATTTAATTTTGTTGGTATGTTTGCATCTGGTAGCGTGCAAAAGCGAAAGTGGATGTGTCGAAATTCGTAAAGATATCATTTTATTGACGGTGCACGCCAACTTTCCACGGCATTTGACTTCATAACTAAAGAAATTGTTTAGGTATGCTCTTAGTGTTTATTGGTTATTTTGTAACAGAAGACTACAATTTCCTTCTTTACTACAATGCGTTAGAACAAGTTTAAAATGTTTTACATCTTATCGATGTGTTGCCCAACGACCAATATTCAACAGCAGCCACGGATCGCGAGTTCGTTATATGACTTATTAGGTCGGGTCAATGGCGGCCTGATGCACCAACATTTTTGGTAAAATTTTGCTATTTCAGATAATTCGTATTTAGATACGATTGCACAACTGTTAAAAATATAATGATCCATTTTTTATATAGATAGGAGGCTTTAACTACTTGAGTATACTTTGGGAGACAAGACCATTTAATCCATTATAACTTTAATTAAAGAGCAGCATATTTAATGCCAAACACACATTTAATGTGCTCCGTCAAAAAACCCGTCACCGCCAGAACCATCGCTTGACCCGGGTCTGACCCCTTTTTTTATAATCAAAGTGGGTACGTGTCTGGTTGCTTCTCTCTCTCTCTTCTTACGTGCCTTCTGATTTTGTACAATACATATGACTCATCTAACACACTTTAACAAAACTGGATTCAAACTCACAAACCATCAAGCCTTGATATGAACACAAATATGCATGTAAGGTTCTTTTGATTAGGTTTACTTTTTATTTAATTGAGATTTGTAGGATAAACAATTTGGCTTAAATGTCAACTTCTTCTGTGTTTTTCAAGTTTTGTTTTCAGGCGGTGTGACAGGAGATGGAGATGCATAAGTAATTTGAGCTTCATTCAAACGGCATGTAAGATTAGTTTTTTTTCATTTCGAATATTGAAATGGGTTTTTTTTTTCTTAAATTTTGGTTTGATGAATCCTTTCTTATTATCTTTAGTTGAAGATGGAGAAGAAGATGAAGGTATGTCTTTTTCGCCTACCAACTCTAGTCTTACCTAATAATCATAGTTTTATGGTAGATTATAGGGTTTTTTTTCTCCAAAGATTATAGCTTTTGATTAACAAAAGATAAGGAAGAGGTCAAAGCTTAGGAAAACATATTAGCCAGTTTAATCTAATAATATACCTTGATTGTCTATACATGCAATGATTGTATTAACTCGTTGGTGGTATATCATTCCAAAGTTAGGTGGATATTCTCCCTAGACTCGAGGTTTGTCGCTAGTTAATCCTGTCACAATTAACCTAAACCCGCATAAAGCTCACACCGTTGATTATAATTTATCTAGGAAACTATATTGGTGGTTATATTGAATCCTAGCTCACAGAGGCTTTACCAACTTACTGCTTAATGGAAATTCATATACTAGTAGTCCACACTCACTTAACTACCTATGGAAATAGGACGTTATGTGTAATCCTAAGTCACCGGCTTAGTCTACCTATCCACTTAACCATAGATCAAGACAGGGCTTTCTATTGGTTATCTAATTAGTCTAGCTATATGAATAAGCGTTATATGTTTCTATCTCGGACTCTTAGCCTACGCCCAAACAACACCGAAGTTGCAACGCATTAAATATGTAGGACTAGATCCAGTTGAATGATAGGGAAAACACATAACTAAGCACATAAACGGGTATGAAGTGATAAACATAATCAACATGCAACGAATAAAGAACAATGGATATAAAGACAAATCAAAACATTATATTATCATAAACATGGCTAATACCTAAAGGTATTAGCTGATAGTCATGGTAACAATACATGAAATCATAGATGAATGATTAAACATAATGCTAACCAAACGTGTATAGTGGAGTGTAGAGATTACAAGAGTTTTCCCATTGATCGGACCACTTTTCAGGACCTTCTTGGCTTCATTGATCTTCTAGAAATCGGACTTGGTGGCTAAAAGCATGTTTAAAATCGTATTTAGGTTTTGGTATTTATAGACTCTGAAAATTGTCGATACGGCGTATTAGAACTCAATACAGTGTAACGGGGTTGCTTGGCGTGGGCTCCAAGAATAAAAAATTCCAGAATTTTCTTGAGCTGGTATGAATACGGCGTATCGGACCTCCTGGATACGGCATATTGGACCACCTCGATACGGCGTATCGGACTTATTGGGTACGACGTATTGAGCTCCTCCGGTACGGTGTATTGGGGTCATTGGGTACGGCCTGTTGGGCTACTCCGATAAGGTGTTTTGTACATCTTGGGTACGGCGTATCGAGCTTCTTGGTATAGGGTATGGACCTTCTAACTTTCACCAAAACATGGCCGTAACGACGGAATAGACATGTGTGTTCGATCACATCCCAATTAAAATTTAACCAACGGTTATGATGAAGAATGAAATAGGGTAGGGACCTTCTAACTTTCACCAAAAGGCGTAAACCAACGAGGCAGCTGAGACATGCATACATGGCCATAACGACGGAATAGACATGCACGCTTGATCACATCCACATTCGCTTAAAACCAGCAGCTAATCATTAGGTGAGAGTGAAGTAAATTGTTGTTAAATAAACTCAAGAAACAAATAGATTAAGCCTAAAGTACAAGTTGCTAGACACTTTTCCCGACCGTTACCATGATTAAGACATAACTATTTACAACGTCTTGATCATAGATCAAAAACAACAACCAAAGTTGGCGTTCCTGTAAAGGTCAACTTCCCAATCATCCCAAAACTTTACATACTCTACAAGGTAAGTGACGATATCTTCCACTTTATACAATACTCTACATCGTTGATTTTTGTTGCGTATCAACGAATAATCGATCCTTCGTGTAATTCCTTCGGTAATGCTCTTTGCGAAACGATTATCTTCAAACTTTCTTTCTCTTTTTGTATTTTTCCATTTTTTTGATTTTTTTTGCTAACTATTCTTCAAATCTCGATGTAGTTTCACCATCTTCACGATCATAATAATTATGGATAATTTCTTCAATAGTTCCTTCGTTCTTCAGACTCACCATTAATTATGATGGTAGTAAAATCATATGAGTTTTGACTATAATATACATTTCCATTTGCAATGTGCAAATTTCCAACCGTACTAAAGATAGAAAATGACACAAGAATCAGGAAATACAAACTTTACACTTTAAGCAACTAGCAACTGTAAATTAAACAAAATCTAACAGGGTAGGTTAAGGTGTAAGGGTGTAACGAAACAAATAATTGGTGTAATTCCTAAAGGATTGGTTCTACGGGTTGTTCTAGTAGATCTTCACTATAAAGATGAGAGTGGAAAAGGGTTTAAACTGGAGGTTAACTAACCGGTGTAGTAAGTTAATAAACAACATGGAAAGGTGATTTGGGTGTAATCTTAAAATTTACCAATTTAAACAAGTTACTCCAATTAAATCCATAATACTCATTATTGTGGTCTCGAGTGAAATACCAAGCCAAGTTCTAAAGTCTACTACATCACTAGCACACTCGTATTTTATAGAATTTGGGTAAACATTTGGAAACGGATATGTTAAATCCTCACAATATCTAACAAGGGTTATTGTGTGCGGGTTATGTATCAAGTAATTTTCCTAAAAGTATTCGTCGATATTTCTTTCACGAGGTCCTGTGTAAATTCTCAGAAAACAAATGCAATTCTATCTTCGTGTATTCGTTTGGTTAGACTCGAAATAAATATCTAAAATTGTACAGGAAGTCGATATGCCGTATTCATACCCCAGGATACGCCGTACTGATACCTCTGTCGAATACGTTATATTCGTTTAACGAATACGTCGTATAGACTGTGCTGAAAATAAAGACTGGATAACGTCTAGATAGTCAATACGCTGTATCCATGGGGTTTGGATATGCCGTATAGACAGTCTGGGAAGACAGACTCGTTAAAAATTGAAATTACATTCCGGGTTGTCTCCCGGCAAGCACTTTTGTTTTTGTGGTACTCCCTTCATATTCTCGTTACGTCATTCTCCAACTCTATAACCTCATCATCCTATTTGTCAAAGCTACCTCCGTAATATTTCTTCAATCGTCCTTATCAGTGATTTCTATAGCCCCATGCGGATACATCGTTTTAACAATGTTTGGACCGCTCCATTTCGATTTAAGTTTTCCAGGGTACATCTTCAAACGAGAATTATAAAGTAGCACCTTGTCTCCTACCTTAAAATCTTTATCACAACGAAGTCAAAAATCATGCCATTTCTTGGTCCGTTCTTTGTAAATTCAAGTATTCTCATAAGCACCATCTCTTAATTCGGCTAACTCATTAAGCTGCATAAGATGACTTTTGCTAGCAAGCGTTAAATCCATATTACATTGTTTTAATGCCCAATGTGCCTTATGCTCGATCTCTACGGGTAAATGGCATTCTTTCCCATAAACTAATCTAAAAGGTGTACACCCTGTCGGTATATGCCTTATAGAACTATTAAGATTATTGTAGCTCAGATTGTTTAGATCTTATATCTAGGATATATTAATAACAAAGGCGGAATATTCAATACGTAGAATCATTGTTATTAACACAAGGTTTTTCATCATTATCTTCTATGATACATGACTACTACAAGCCCCAATTCTACGTGATCAATTTTAGAACGGTTACCTAATCCAACAGGATCAATGGAACATTGATCTTAGAGCTAAAACACAACCAACCCTAGGCGTCTACAATAAGACTTGACGCCTAGAACACACACACACTTTCCTGGTGTTTACATTTTGACACACACAAAACTATATGACCTATATCTCTTTATATACTATAGATATTAGGTTTACAAAGGATAAGTATTAGGAAACAACTAAATCTTCCTAACTTTTATAATTATCTTCTAGGAAATCTTCTGTAATCTTCCATCTTTTGAAGAATTCCTCCTTTGTCTTTTAAGTCCTTTATCGTTCATATGTTTTGTCTTATCAACTCAGATATAATTCCCAACAATCTTCCCCTAGTTGATAATGACAAAACCAAAATAAACACGAACTTCCCCTGAAGCTAATATATATATGAAAGAATAAAGATCCATGCAATTCTACCAAGGATCTGTAAGTTGCACGTCTTCTTTGTAAATCTTCTTCCCTTTTTTGTCATAATCAAATAGGGCACTAAAGTATGCAACTTTAATTTCAACAACCACAAAACACTATCACACTTCTAATCCAGCCTTCCAACAACTCAAATTACACTCCATGATGTGCCTTAAGATAAATGAACTTGAGCAGTAGAAACTTAAACTAGCAGTAGTAAAAACCTTCACCTCGATGTAGCATATAAATGGTTAAACATTTTAACATTAAGCTTCCCATGAAACCCATATGTTAACCATTTCTTGAATCTTCAATTCTGTAGGCTCTATGTAATGATCACTGATGAAGAAAACTAACTATTACAAACTTGATGCTGAAGTAGAATAACCCAAACTTATGTCTTATATCTTGTACTATCTATGTGACTTCAAACTCATACCAAGACCAAAATATAAGTAGATCGCAACCTCTTGACAAAATCCTCGTCTTCTATGAGACACATAACCAAAGTGATAGCAAATGTGCGCATTGAGCACCATAAGTTTGTAAATCACACACCTTTGCTAGATTCGTCAAGTCTTCATCACAACATTGAAAACACAAACAAGTTACCTCCTGCTAAAAGGTATGATAAAACACAAACCTAAATAATTCCACTTTAACTTCAAATAGGTGATAAACAATCTTCTTCGTAACCAATTAAACCAAGAAATACGAGCCTTTAAACTTTTAAGAACATTAAACCAAAAACCAAAAACTTCTTTCTTGTGTGTGTCATCCGATAACCAAAACTGCCCTTTGTCCGATATCAGGCATAACTAGCAGTATAAATAATAAGCCCAACAATAGAAACATATAACTGGTAGTATAAACTTTCTTTGACCACCAGTATTAATACAACAATATTAATCTCATCTGAAACTTCTTCTTGTTGTATCAATTCATAACCTACTAGTATTAATCATGCCTTTGAATCCAAGAATACTAGAACTTTCCCTTAAACGAGCAACACAAAGTAGTAGTATCTTTTAATCCAAGCAGTAGGAACTACTTTAAGCTAAACAGTAGTAACTGCTTAAATTACCCTATGGCAGTTAAAACACTCATGAAGCTGCTCCTTTTTCACATGTGCAAACGTACTACTTTTAACCCTTTCCTTGAATTTTCTTTAGCAGCAGGAACGCATAAAATTATCAATGGCAGCACTAAGTATCATAGTATAATGCTAGCAGCATAAACTGTCTCCAAAAGAAGGCTAGCAAGTTTGAACTTTTTGGGACGGTGTGAGGATATAAAGCTGGTAGTATGTCTTTGGCGGTATAAATATACAACTGGCAGTACTAATGTTGCACATACTCATGAACCAAACCAATAAACACCATAAACATAACGAGCAGCATTAACATATCTTGACAGTACTAAACATATTTCATACCAAAATCATAACCACAAACTGCTCCTTCCAGAAACTAATCACTCTCCAAAATCTTCACAGCAGTAACGAAGTATACAAGCAGTACTAAATTACCTTTGGCAGTAGAAACATCAACGCGAGTCGTATTAACTTGCATTGACAGTATAAAGTGCTCCTTCCTCTCATACCTTTTGAGACACTTTTTAGCATTAGTAAAGCACCAATATTTACGATCACCAGCAGTACTGTGTCTCGTGGCAGTAGTAACCACCAACGAGTAGTACAAAACATTCGCCACTGTTTAAGGATACCCTTTTTTTAAGTATCCAGATGACGCTTTTTAGTGTCACAAAGCTGTCACAAATCCGTCATAAATTAGCATTCTCCTTCAATAGAATTAGAGTTTGTGAAAAACCCTAATATTCACGTACATCGTCTTATATCAAAGGAACCAGAAACACCTCGAACCATTGTATTTTCTTCTTTTCTTCATGGATTCGACACCAACAACACCTTGTAATCCTAGACATCACGAGCCACGAGGCTCTAATACCAATTGTGGAGATCTATATATGCCTTATAGAACTCTTAAAATCATTGTAGCTCGGATTGTTTAGATCTTATATCTAGGATAAATTAATAAAAAAGGCGGAATATTCAATACATAGAATCATTGTTATTAACACAAGGTTTTTCATCATTATCTTCTATGATACATGACTACTACAAGCCCCAATTCTAAGTGATCAATCATAGAATGGTTACCTAATCTAACAGGATCAATGGAACATTGATCTTGGGGCTAAAACACAACCAACCCTAGGCGTCTACAATAAGGCTTGACACCTAGAACACATACACACTTTCCTGGTGTTTACATTTTGACACACAAAAAACTATACGACCTATATCTCTTTATATACTAGAGATATTAGGTTTACAAAGGATAAGTATTAGAAAATAACTAAATCTTCCTAACTTTTATAATTATCTTCTAGGAAATCTTCTGTAATCTTCCATCTTTTGAAGAATTCCTCCTTTGTCTTTTAAGTCTTTCATCTTTCATATGTTTTGTCTTATCAACTCAAATATAATTCCCAACGTTGTAGGCCGTTCTAAATGCCCACAATGCATCATTAAGTTTTTTCGACCAACCTTTAGGATTGTACCCCACTGATCTTTCTAGGATACACTTAATAGCCATGTTAGTAACTTCAGTTTGTCTGTTAGATTGAGGGTGGTATGCCGTGGATAATTTATGAGTCACACCATATCTTTGTAAAGCTTTTTCAAGTTGAGAATTACAAAAATGGGTCCCTCTATCACTAATCAAAGCTTTAGCAACTCCAAACCTAGCAAATAAACTTCTTAAAAACTTAACCACAACACGCGCGTCATTCGTAGGTAATGCTTGAGCTTTGACCCATTTGGACACATAATCGACAACTACTAATTTGTATTTATTACCTCTAGATTAGGGAAATGGTCCCATAAAATCTAATCCCCAAACATCAAAGACTTCGCATACCTGAATGTTATTTTGAGGCATTTCGTTCCTTGAAGATATGTTTCCCAATCTTTGACATGCATCACATCGTCTCACGTACTCATTAGCATCCTTAAAGACACTAGGCCAATAAAATCCAGACTCGTAAACCTTCTTTGCGGTAATATTAGCACTATGATGCCTACCTGCAGGTCCTGAATGACAATGTGCCAGAATTTTAAGGGTTTCACTTCCAGCCACACATCATCTCATTATATTATCCGCGTACAGTTTAAATGCATAAGGTTCCTCCCAGAAGTAAGTCTTGACTTGTGAAAAAAACCTCTTTCTTTTTTCAAAGGTCCAATTTGGGGGAACAACCTTTCCAACAATATAATTAACAAAATCCGCATACCATGGCTCATCGTTATAAGACTTGGATTTTAGCTCCATTAAATGCTCGTCGGAGAATTTATTAGCAATTTCCCTCTCAGTTAACACCTCCATATGCGGCCTCTGAAACCTAGATGAGTGATCTACCGCCAAATCTTCTGCTTCCTTAGGTTTCTAAAATAATTAACAAGGGGTAGTGAAACTCATGGGGTCATTTTGTTTTGATGGCAGTTCGTTGAGCAAGACATTCGAGCACCTTTTGTTCATTGTCTCCGTACAAGCTTCTTCAAGTCTGGATTTATTCGTCAGTAAACTCTTCAGATATTTAGCGTAATTTGGTATTAGCACTAGGGCTTCAATAAACGGAATATTAATATCGAGTTGTTTCAGATTCTCTAAAAAATTTTGTTGCAATGCTTCTTCTTTTTCTTTTCTCACCCAGTTTGGGAAAGGAACAGATGATTGTTGTGGTTTTACCAATGGTTGAGTAGTCTTTTCATGAATACTTGAAGATTTATTTTCCACACCATCATCATGCGGCTTTTCCTGCACATTTTGTTCAAATATGGGAGGTTCATTCTTGTTGATTCCAGTTTCATTAATTTCTTTACTATAGGTGACTTCAGATGTCATCTTTCCTCCTCTATTTGTCACTTCTTTGACTTTGTTTTTTGTAATCACAACATTACTCACAACCTTTGACAATTCGTTTACCTCGATTTTCAGCCCACTCAATAAGTTGCTTCGTGTTTTTAACAAAAGCTCGTTGGTGGTTCTAAATTCTTTAATGAATATCTCTATCTCCTTGTGTTTATGTCTACCTTCATCAATGAATTTAGCCAATATTTCTTCCACAGTTAACCTACTCATAGGGTAATCGAACAGAGGCTCCCTGAAAACGGTACCTGAAAAGAAAGACATAATTCGAAGTAAAACTATTCTATAAAAGTAAACTAGAAAGCTAACTAAAACTGCTGCTGTATCAGACAGTCGATACGTCATATTCAGTAAACTAGATACGTTGTATCGATGTTTAATGTTGAATACGTTGTATTCAAAGAAAATGGATACGCCGTATTCAATAAATAACAGCAAATAGTAGACAAATAAAATTAAATTTATACTAAAAAAATACCAATAAAAACAAGAAATTAAACAACCGCACTCCCCGGCAACGGCGTTAAAAACTTGATGTGTCGTTGTGTAGGTGTTATTTATGTATCAATTATTTTATGCCGACAATACCTAAAAATAACACTTTAACGGGCAGTGTACCCGGTCAGATGAAGTTTCATGGTAAGTAGGGTGTCGATCACTGAGAGTTGAAGAAAACTCATTTCACACAAAAGATGAACTAGAGAGAGAAAGTTGAGAGAGAAAGTAAAAAGGAAAAGAAGATGGTTGATTAAACTATGTGTAAATTACAAAGAGAACCAACACCCTCTCCATATGTGGAGAGGGTATTTATACTTACATGAGGTGGACATGAGCCTTGGTTACATGGGCTTTCCATGGACCTTGGACTAGTTACCTATGTAAGTTTCCAAATATTACTTGACGAGCTATCTACCGATATCTATGAAGTGACCGAGACTTTTCTAGGAATTTCGTATTCCTAACAATCTCCCCCTAAGGGAGGTCACTTCATGTTACAAAAACTTAAACCTATCATACTATGAAGGTCTTCATTCATGTGCTCGCAGACTTCTTTCTTATTCTTGTCTTGTGAATATGATGTAGTGATATTTGACGTTAGGCTTGAGCTTGTTCCTTTATCTTGACTTGTATGTGAATATGTGATCTTGAATACCTTGAGATCATCAACCAAGCATAATCTCGTTTCACCATCTTGTAAACTTTGCCATCTTGTGAACTTGTGACTTCTGGACCGACATGCTCATACCTTTCTTGATTTGTTGACTTGAAAAGCTTTAATGTTGCATCTTTCTTGAATTTCTTTAACTTTAACACTTCGTCACTTCGAGAAAGACGTTCGGTATCAGAGTGACGAAAACTTCTTTGAAATTCTTTGACTTTAATACTTCGTCACTTCAAGAAAGACGTACGGTATCAGAGTAGCGGAAGTCTTGAAACATGTACTTGAGCTTTCATGATGTCTTTATATTTGTCGGTCGAGTATGAGCATGTGGCTATGAATCTTGTGAGCCAGCTGGAATCAGGTACCTTCACCACCATCTTTAAGTATCCTGCATTAAAACAGTTAGCAATAAAGCGGGGGGACGAATATGGCTTTGTCATTCGCCTGTGTTTGGTTGGAGTAACCTTCGAATCCGTGAGGATCGACCTGTGATCAGGTAGATTCAATTTAAGAAGAATCTCCTTGACAGGATTTCCAGCTGAAGTATAGAATCTTTCTAACACATATGTATTAGATTCATCAAACTCAGCATGTTCTCATTACTGGAACGTCTCAAAGCAGACAACACGATAAGAGTGAACCAGTGAGTTACTGTCTCACCGATTGAAATAGAAAAATCGATTTGAAAATCACTCGACGTGTCACTTGCTAAAGTGGTTTTGTGACACATCGAGAGTGTTGATCATTTCAAAAATTCATCATCAATCGTCAATTCATAACTTGGAACAAGTTTGATTCTTATAGAATCGCACCATCGTTTCTTTCCAGTTGTCACAAGTTTGATTCGTATAGAATCGCACAAGTCACCTACCATGAGCTTGTTTGATGTTGGCTCAAGCAGGATTTCCATCTTCATTGTGAATGAAATCACTCGGATGTTCTGGCAAAATCACAAGGATAATGCGTAGGACTCTTTATATATTTCTTGTTATTCACATTGTGTGACTTAGCAAGCAGAATTTGACAAGTGTCCTAATGAGATTTATGGATGATCTCTTTTGGCTCTAGACTCAATAGTGCACTTTGATTTTAGTGATCGGAGGCTGGAGCAGACTGCCACCTTTTCAATATCAACTAACTCGGAGTGAGAAAGTCGATAGAAATGCGTGTAATCTCCGTGAGAAATGAAACAAGAGTCTTTTGAGAGACCTTGAGTGGCTAGGGAGGGTTGTGCATAGCGTCACTGGGTCCATGACAGTCTTCAATGTCAGACAACACCTTAGTGTTTCTGACAGTTTATGTATTGACCCGGTTTCTGCCTAAGTGTATGGAGGGCTTCTTTCTTTACACCCTTTATCCTTATATTTCTTTTTCATTCTTCAACCCCTTCAATGCTTACCGAGACTTCATAACTAACACCTTGTTGGGTTTGTTCCAGTGTTAGTTCCATCTCAGTCGGCATTATTCCCTTTTCTCACTTTTTCTCCTTTTATCATACCTAAGGACTTCTACACTAACTAGTGGATATCCCTGGGTAGATCCCTCCGATTCTGGCTGGATCATGGGATTTGAATACCTATGCCTAACCACCTTATATCTCCATAAATTTAAGAACATGGTCGGTCTTTTGGGTATTTCATCACAATCCTTCCAAAAACATTGAAAATTTCAATCAAAGTGTTTGATATAAATATCAAAAGATTTACACTTTGAGAGTTTTTCATCATCACTAAAAGCTCCCCCTTAACATGTGCATCGATATCGTAGCACATGCTAAGCGTAGAACACACAGAGTCCTTTTTACTTAATCACATATATTTACAAGCATGTTTAGTTTAATCACATTTTCTCCCCTTATCCAAAATGTTAATCCCTTGATATTTTGGATATCAATTGATTAAACGTTCGGGGACAAAATGTTACACAAAACTATCAGGAACATTTTAATGCTCCCCCTTAATATTTGAGGGAATATAAGACAGTGCTGAATACAATAATATGAAAACTTTTGAATTTACTAAAAAATTCTTGAAAATTTTGTACTCGAGCACTTCTTAGAATCACCATTAAGTCTACACTATATATATTTACAAGATTATTATGTACGACGTTTGACCTGAATGATGAGAACATCATATGATAGAACCATATGGTTCTTTTGTCGCAGCCGTATGTCTCTTTCGTACAATCTCCCACCAATGAACTTTCTAAGCTCCTCATTAACCTTCTTTCTTTCAAGAAGTTGTCAATCTGATCTTTCTCTGTCCAAGCACTCTTCAGTATTGCTTCAACTTTCTTTCCAAGTTACGAAAGTCTTTGCTTCAAACTTTGAGTATGAAACAGATTCAGATACATATGTAACTTGAGCTTGTGTGGTTGGTGATGTCGGTGTTGATGTTGTCTTAGCTTCCCCCTAAACCAGCAATCCTTTCTTGAGTAGATTCAGAACTTTCTTGCAAGCCGCATCAAGCAGTCTTAATGTATAAAGCCCAGATATCCGAAGTACACAATTAACCCTTTCAAGAACTTGATACCGCAACACCAAAGTCAATTAAGTCCCGGATGAGCGCATTTCTCTCTTCAGGATAGTTATGATATAAATTGTAACACCAAAGTCAACTAAGTCCCGGATATCACAATTATTCCCTCTAAGTAGTCGAAATGGAAACACCTAAGTCAATTAAGTCCTAAATGTACATTCATTCTTTCTGCAGATTACTGACTAACTTAAGAAACATCATACCTATGTGTACACTCTTTTAATCAATTATTTTTACTCTCTTTTAGTATTAAGCTTAGGGATTGACCGTTTGGGGTAAATACATTACTTGATCAGAAAAATTTTTCTCACGTTTTATATGATAAATACTCCTACATTTCCCCCTGGGGGACTCAAATGATGATTATGCTAATGACGAGAAGCTTCTTCCACCATGTGATTGAAATAGTGCACCCGAAAGATTCAAAACAGCCTAAAATCAAAAGAAGCTAACCTCAAAAGACAAAAGAAGCTAACCTCAAAAGACAAAAGAAGCTAACCTCAAAAGAAGGCCAAGGACACTATCAAGTATACATCTACTCCTTCCCCCTTGCTGGTTTCGACACGTCGGAATCAGCAAAACCTTATACGCATACATATTCGAGATCATGTTTGAAGAATTAATAAGCTTAAATCTAGTCTGTGAGAATCAATTTCAAGGCTTTTAAAACTATGAAAGTATTTCCAAGCATTCCTAAGTCTTTTACAAACTATGAGGTGTTGGCAATATTGATCGAATGTAGTTTAAGGCCTGAATTCACTAAGTCTCAAATTGCAAATAAGTCTATAAAGATTTAAACAAATGACATCTAAAGCTCTTGAAGTTAATATAAATTAACTCCCCTTGAAATTGTTATCCGTCATTATCCAAAACTTTATCCATTATTTCATGACTTATTTTGAAAGACCATTTTAATATATTGTTTGGTGACGCTTTTCTCCACCTTAAATATTGACCCGTTTTCTATTTAAAGAGTTGTTGTCATTGTTTGAGTGGTCGAATTGTCTTTGAAAATCTTTTTATGATTACTAAAAACACTGATTCATTATGAAGATAACTTTAACACATAAGCGCACTGACACGTACACTTATGGAAATATAGGAAGCACGGGTTGTGTTGCAAAGTAAACACAAGCCTTTGCATGGTCTAAAAGTAGCACAATGCCCCGTGAATCAAATTCCCATTGGAGAGGTAAATTTTCTTTTTGAAAATACTTGCCTTTATGATGATTACCAGGTTCGCATCTGAATTATTAGCAAGCCTATGCATGGTTTGAAAAAACTAATTTGTACTTTTGCAACGAACTTTATTTACTGTCTTCACGTGTCTGTATTGAAAGAATTTCTATGGACGTAATTATTAATCCGTTTGCTAATCACATGTCATTGAAAAACTTCTTTTTGTATTTTTCTCATTTTTTAATTTTTATTTTTTTTTTATAAAGGTATTTATAAAATGGAATATCTTTTGGGGTTTTTTCTTGATTTTTATTTTCTTCTTATGTTTTTATTAAATTTGATAAAAAAAAAAATCTTTTTGTGTTTTTATGATTTTAAGTATTTACTTAGGATACAAGAAGATTTCTCTTCTTTTAAAGATAAAGCGCACTGAAGCGTACACTCTTCTTTTCTTTGAGGAGCGGGGCCTGAAGTGTTGTCTACAAACACCATTATCCTGAATAGTACGGGTGTTGTTCTGACATTAATCATAATCCATTGTCCTTGTTAAATCATACATTAAATTCTGGAACCCTTGGTTTTGATATATCACTTTTTTCAGCAAAAAACTCAGAGTAATTCTTTTCAGGATTGAAAATGTACCTGCACTTAAGTTAAGAGAACTCTGCTCTGACTTGAGAGTTGATTGCATTATAATGGGTTAGTGATTATAATCATTTGAAACCAGCTTGGGGGTTCAACAATCATAAAACCTTTGTTGTGCTAGATGTGAATGTCTTTCCAGTTAGAACCCACTTAAGACCAGCAGTGTTGAAAATTCTACCCGTCGGTATCCACCTAAGGCAAGATCTAGGAGTGTTTGTTTTCTCATGCACAGCGAAAGACTTATTGGGAGAAAAACTATGTCATGTAACAATCTTCCTACCAGGTTTCTGAGTATGACTCGTTGGATCTACGGGTTTGTTACTGTTTCTAATCTTATTGGGTTGAATCTTAGCACAAGAATTCACTTCTTTTAGGAATTTTGTTATACAGGCATCATGATTTGCATTAAAGACACATATCTGACAAGTCGAACAAACAAAGTGTTTGAAGTTCGAAAATTAACTAGGATTCCTAGAATGATCTGCTTTTTGCATAGCTTTTAGCGTTTCCTTACAACTCTTAGATGCAGGCCAATTCCTAGATGTTTGATTATTGCTCCTAGGTTTTGGTGTACAAGCATTAGGAGTGTGGTGTGTTTTAGCAGAAGGCATTTCCCTAGGTTTAAGATTCCTATTTTTGTCTTGTGTCTTTTTCTTAGCTTCCTCTAGATAGTAATTATGAGCCATATTATTAGAACCATACGATTCTTTTTAACTATTCCTAGAAGAGTTAGGTGCATTCACATGATGAGGTTTTGCAGGAGCAGATTCTCTAACTTTAGGCAAATAATGAGGAGTGACTGGTTTTGACAAAACATTATTCACATCAACTTGGGAGGCAAACTGTGGTTTTGAAAAATTAGGTTGTTCAGATTTAAACGCATTTGGTTGTCTAACAACTGATTGGTTTCTGGGTGGTTGTAAAACCGGTTTCCCCAAGATTGATGGTTTTGCAAACTTAGTATCCACGCTATTTCCTTTTAACTTACTTAATTCATTTTTCAACGCTGCATTCGCAAAAACTTTTTCCCGAATCTGAGCCTTTAAATCAGCATTTTCAATAGTCTTACTATTTATTTAAACAATCAGTGAGTCATTATGGTCTTTTGTCTGAACTCGTATCGTTTTGATAGAATCGTAAATATCTTTGTAAGTCTGTTTTAAATGCTCATTTTCCTTATGCAACTTCTCATTCTCTGCAAGTAATTTAGCCACATTATGTTCCAATTCGATATTGATCTTTTCAAGTACCTTAATTTCCTTGTTAATCTTGGCTTTATTACTTGTTTCATTCAAAATTTGACCATGTTGCCCGTCTTTTAAAGCTTGATTTTGATATTTAAGTTCCATGTTAACACAATGTGCTTCCATTCTTGAAAGATCTTTTTGAAGTTGGGCAACGGTCTTTTGGAGAAAAATATTTTCAGACTCGAGAGATTGGTTTGAAAATTCAGTTGTCATGCTATCAAATGATGGATCAAGTAAAGGACATGAAACTTGACCTTTTTCAGCATTCTGTTCAATCTCTCTTCCCCTATGACACATATTTGTTGAATCAGGAATGGTATTTCTATCAACCTTTTCCAACAGATGTGTGTCATAAATGGGTTCAGATTGCACAGAATGTTGTTGTTCATTAGCAAGAGTATCATGTTGAACAGTCAATTGTACCTCAGCTAATGGCTGTTTGTCATTCACGGAGTTGATATCTGCATCCTCAGCATGTGTATCTTTCCCGGATCTGCTGCTTGAAACATGCCTTTCTGATTCTGTCTCATTGCTTTCCGTAACAACCAAACCAGCATCTAATGCTTTACTCGAATCCACCTTTCCCTCTTTTGCCTGCATCACTCTATCATTTACCCTTCTGTTATTTTCTCGTTTATGCTATGCTCTTTCATCAATAGACTTCTTAACGGATTCCATGTGTTGGATCAGTGTATCATAGAATTGTTGAATCTTGATTCGAGTGTATTCTAGAAAGGACTTGCGTATCATTGCACCATCAAAATCATCGAAACAGTATCGAAAATTATTGAATGTCTAAAACTGTTTCATGAGTACTCTAAACGCATCTATGGATTCAGTCTCTTGAAATTCTTCTTTATCAAGTTGCTTTTGTAGATGATCTAAGTTTAGTAACAACAATTCTCTGAAAGTCGGAGTATCTTGATCAAATAGTGCCATACATGCCCGTTTGAATCCTCCCTTGATTGATTGAACATGGAGATATGAATGAAGTAGGCGAAATGATATCATGCAACTTTCCATTGCTTTGTTTTGCATTTGTTGCAACTCATACAACTCTCTCTCTTAGAAATTAGAATTCAAAGATTCCATTGTAATTCGATGTGTGAAATGAAATTAAGGATCTTAAGTAGATTAAGTGATTTTATTATGGTTTTGACGAAGCAATTAACGTTCACGGGATTTTACAAATCTATGATTAAAAGTGAGAAAAGAATTAAATCTTTCGCGGGATTTTACAAAATCAAGAAGAAACCGTGAAATAATGATTAATTGTTGATGAAATCGTTGTTGTTGTTGAAGAACTTGAGCTTTTGTTGACGAATAACGAGCGAAAACGATGAACGGTGCACAAGCTTTCAACCTAAAATGAGTATCGGTTGATTTAAACTCAAATAAGGAGTAACGGTGCAATTACGTTTCACTTTTGAGGAGTAACGGTGAAAATGATTAAAGGGCTAGTGTTGAAAAAGTTTGAAACCTAAAACTAAAAGTAAGAATTGTTTTAAAAGCAAAGGGTTAAAAATAAAATAGTTATTAACTAAGTGCTAAAAAGTGAAATTGTTTTGAAAATTAAGGTTAAAAATGAAAATTTTAAAATTTAAACAATATTAAAAAATTATAGAACACATGCACTGTATTTGTTTCTCTTCTTCGTTGACATTGGAAAAAAATGATACGATTGTAAATCTTGTCTCGCGGAGTGCTACGGTTATCGTCGGCAAAAACTAAATATACTATGTTGATCGAAAATGAGTCACGATCACAACGATGTATGTCTTAAGTCCCGTCGTTGAACGTCACACGAAACCGTAAAACCGAAAAAAACTTAAACGTGTATAGACTTGTTCGGGTCTGAGTTAGTTCGGTTCCTAACGGGTTTTTTGACTAGTTCGGTTGCTTAAGAATTCAACTAGATCGGTTCCGTCTTGGTTTGAGAATTTTACTAGATCGGGTGCTTTTGAAAAACGTCTAGATCGGTACATGAAGAAAGAACTAGATCGGGTCTACTTTGAGTCAACTAGTTCGGCTCCTAAAGAATGAACTAGTTCGGTGCTTGAAGGAAAAATACTAGATCGGTGCTCAAAGTTGAACTCCTTCGGTACACTAGTTCGGTTCCTTAAGGTGTTTACTAGATCGGTTGAACTCGTTCGGTGGTTTAGATCGGTAGTGACAAAATCTCAAACAGTTGGCGCACGTCTTTCTTCTTGTAAGCGTTGAGTACCAACCACACCAATGATAAGCAACCCAAAATAAGCTCTTTTCACAAGAAATAAGCAACGATTATTAATCCACAAATAAGCTTCTTAAAGATATTTTAAGCCTAAATAAGCAATGAAAATTTGACAGAAATATGCTTGTGACAAATAAGCTGCGTTAAACCAAATAGACACAAGATATGAAATAAATAACCCAAGTGATCTAAGACGAGAAGCTAATTTGACTACGAAATAGACTTGAGACACATATATGTTATAAAAAGCCCCTTTTTTCAAACCTTAACGCATCCTTTTTGACAACCGGATAAAAAACGACAAACAGAATGTTTAAAAACAAAATTGTATCCTTATTAAAATAATGATATCAATTTGGTTGCTCACTAAGCCAAACCAATAAGCTTAAAAATAAGCCACCATAACAAAACCACTAAAGCCATCAAGATAGAACCATGGCTCTTGATACCAATTGAAGAAATACTAGTAATCTTTAATGATATTATGCTAGAACTGGAGAGAGGAGTGGGTTGGAAGGATTCTAGAGAGAGAAAGTAATATTGAATATATGTGTAAAATGTAAGAAAATGAAACAACCAACCAACCACCGTCTCCAAGGCATGGAGAGGGTATATAAACTACATACTTAGCCGGCCATGGGCCTTAATGGGCTTTCCATGGGCCTTAGGCCAGACTAGCTTACTAGACTAATCATATAACATACTACGGGCTAAGACTATTACAACTTGGAAGTGACCGATGCTTTTCTTGTTTCCAACAAGAGTGGAAGTTAACTCTTAATTCTACTTGTATTTTATTTACTTAGGTTTAATACTAATCTAACCTAATTATTCTAATTAAATCTAATTAAACCTAAATAACGCAAAAGGGAGGTTTTCGGCCTGAGAGACTGGCACGAGTTTAGTTCTAATTATCCTAAGGTGATGGCAGATAAGCACACAAGTGATTAACAAAAGATAGGGAAGAGATCACATCTTAGGAAACGTATTAGCCAGTTTAATCTAATAATATGCCTTGATTGTGTATACGTGCAATGATTGTATTAACTCGTTGGTGGTATATCATTCTAAAGTTAGGTTGATCTTCTCCCTAGACTCGAGGTTTGTTGCTAGTTAATCCTGTCATAATTAACCTAAACACACAAAAAGCTCACACCGTTGATTATAATTTATCTAGGAAACTATATTCGTGGTTATATTGAATCCTAGCTCATAGAGGCTTTACCAACTTACTGCTTAATGGAAATTCATATACTAGTAGTCCACACCTACTTAACTACCTATGAAAACAAAACATTATGTGTAATCCTAAGTCACCGACTTAGTCTACCTATCCACTTAACCATAGATCAAAACAGGGCTTTCTATTGGTGATCCACTTAGTCTAGCTATATGAATAAGCATTATATGTTTCTATCCTGGACTCTTAGCCTACGCCCAAACAACACTGAAGTTGCAGCGCATTAAATATGTAGGACTAGATCCAGTTGAATGATAGGGAAAACACATAATTAAGCACATAAACGGGTATGAAGTGATAAACATAATCAACATGCAACGAATAAAGAACAATTGATATAAAGACAAATCAAAACATTATATCATCATAAACATGGCTAATAC
This sequence comes from Tanacetum coccineum, assembly GCA_026074375.1. NCBI lineage: Eukaryota > Viridiplantae > Streptophyta > Magnoliopsida > Asterales > Asteraceae > Tanacetum > Tanacetum coccineum. The sequence continues at coordinate 17,440 of BQNB010033665.1, read as the reverse complement.
CTAAAGGTATTAACTGATAGTCATTGTAACAATACATGAAATCATAGATGAACGATTAAACATAATGCTAACCGAACGTGTATAGTGGAGTGTAGAGATTACAAGAGTTTTCCCATTGATCGGACCACTTTTCAGGACCTTCTTGGCTTCATTGATCTTTTGGAAATCAGACTTGGTGGCTAAAAGCATGTATAAAATCGTATTTAGGTTTTGGTATTTATAGACTCTGAAAATTGGTCGATACGGCGTATTAGAACTGAATACGGCGTATCGGGGTTGCTTGGCGTGGGCCCCAAGAATAAAATATTCTAGAATTTTCTTGAGCTGGTATGGATACGGCGTATCGAACCTCCTGGATACGGCGTATTGGACCTCCTCGATATGGCGTATTGGACTTATTGGGTACGACGTATTAAGCTCCTCTGGTACTGTGTATTAAGGTCCTTGGGTACGGCGTATTGGGCTACTCCAGTATGGTGTTTTGTACATCTTGAGTACGGCGTATCGAGCTTCTTGGGTACGAAGCATTGGCTGAAAGTGTGCTTTTCTTGATATTTGACCAAAGTATAATATACGATGTATATACTGATGTGGATACGGCATATTCTTCAAAGTCAGGCAATGGTCTTTTGATTCGTCAAAGTCTTGGATACATCATATAGGTCTAGAATAATCATTTGTTGTTAGACCAGTAGACTTTCTCGAACTCTTCATTTATGCTCCAAAATGCGTGCCTTTTACAACAATGTATACTCTAGTCTAAGGATAATAGACTTGACCACATAAAAATTTCACAGTTCAACTAAAGTCCATGGCGTGACATTTCCTTGCGTGCCCTCTCCAGTATTCATCCGACTATGAATATCTTATATCATTCCCACAATATAAACAACCTCGAGTACGGACTCTAGAATAAATCTCGAATTACGCTTTAGAATATTATGCGCTTAAACAACATTATTTAGGGATTAAATCATGATAATTTGGAACACATAAATTAATAACTCATATCTCATATATTATTAATCACATAATTTACGCTTTAATATCCCGATATCCAGACGTTAATGATTAAACTTTCCTTAATATCTATTATAACTTGACTTATATTTGATTTCACCCCTTATCTTACATTTTATCAATTTTTGAATCTTTACGAATGCAACAACATTCTATTCTTAAATCCTGCTAAGGCACATTGTACCTTACAATTGTCTCGCTTCTTCTTGTCATATGTACGTTTCTCATTCGTATTAAAAATACACATGTTAGTCTTTAATTTCGTTAGTTAAAACTAGAATAACATAAACAAATAATCAGATCAATATTTATATTATTGCTCTTTTATACTTAACGATGGTAATAGAATTTCAGAAAATTTTAACTTCCAACAATTTCAATCATTCATATTGATAAAAACTTCGATCAATCTAAATAATATGATTTTCTTAGTACTATACCAATATTAATAGCCATTTTGAATCTATTTTTTAATTGCACAATGTTCCAAAATTTTGACCTAAAGCTCTCAACTTTAAGTTTAAATTTTAAATCAAAAGCTTTATTAAAGATTGTATTTCTAGTATGAATTATATCTTATATAATTCATTCATAAGTTATACGTATTTATTTTATAAATACTTATATACTTATTTGGTTTCAACAAAAATACATTGCTTCAATAATTCTAAATTATTTATTTGTAATGATTCTTTAATCACTCAAAGGTATATTAAGTGATATTGACTCTGAATATCAACAACTAAGTGAATTTAATTAGTCAATCTATCTTTTAGATCACCTTAATTACATTATGAACTTCTCACATAAACTTCAAAAACATTAAAAAATCATAATACAAAATACTAACATCATTCTTGTTCTTTAATATATCATTTATCCTCACTTAGATATTAAAATTTTAAGGAATGATTAACACAACTAACGTGTTATATTTTGTATTATTATCAATCATTCTTCAATTTAAATCTAGTATTCATATTTAATAAGTGATTTAACTTTCACTTTATTTATCCATTAAACTTACTATTAAGATTAATCTTTACACTAATAGTTCGCAAACTCATCCATATCATCTATCCTGGCACAAGTTTAGAAAAAATCCAACTATGAATATTCCCTTAGTTTTGTCACATAAAGTCTTTCACATAATTAACAACTCATAAAATAGAAACTAAAAATGCAGTATTGTAATTATGGTTGTGATGTTCAAAAAAAAATTATGGTTGTGTTTAGGGGTGTCAAATGGGTTGACCAGATTCGACCCGAAGCTGATAAGGGTCTGGTTGATTTGGGTCCAACTTAACTTATCGGGTTTATCGAGTCAACCCGATAGTCTAATAGGGTCGGATGAGAGTCCTGGTTAGTTTCATATCGGGTAATCGGGTCAACCCGATAAGATATAGTTACATATTAATAAATCTCTAATTTTTGAACAAAAAGCTATAATATAGAATACAGTAACTGGCTTAAAGACCCGTGTAACCTCGGGTGTAAATTAATTTTTTAAGAAGTTATATGCATAAATAAAGTAAGAAAAACACTGAATTTAACAGGTTCTGTTAACATATGAAAGAAATAATCACATAATGCGTGAATTATTGGATAAACTTTGAGTTTGTAACAATTAGTATAACAAAACATTGATGCGTTTTGGTCTTCATCTTTTATGATCTTCCATCTGAAAAGGCGTCTGTGAGCTCTAATAACTCAATTGCCAATGTCCATTCCTTAAACACCTAATAGTCAATTAAAAATGTAAGTAAAAGTATATTGTGGTCAATAATTAATTAGACTTTAAAAAATAGTCAAAAGCTTGTGATATGTAGATTGTACGTACCTCTTGCACGGTGTTCAGAGATCTTGCGGTACTTCTTTGTAAAGGACATTTGTAGTAGTCTTAGATATATTTCCATCGTGATAACAAATGACAACCTTCAAACCTTTTTTACTTTTCACTCTTAATACAATAACGTATAGTTATGTATGTGTGAAAATAGGACGTGGCAGGTACAAACCAACCTTTGAAAGAAATTGACCTTAGCTTTTGTTAATCGTCATGGCAAATGAGACTGATAGAGGAAATTGTTTTCTGACGATCTTAAGAGGTTGATATTACCTGTAATCTTAAAAATCTACCTTCTTTTGTATTGAACATCTTTTGCAAGCAAGTGCCATGTTTGACCAAACAGTCAAAGGTGTGGTAAGTTCCTTTTGTGAAAGCAATGTAACAAATAGGTCACGAAGATGTTCAGCGGGTTCCCAATGTGTGGCATCTTTAATATTGTCAACATACTCCTTTTTGTCCTCTAAAAGGCCTATTGCGTAGCAAGCTTCTTTGTAAGTAGGATAAACTATGTTGTTAACTTTTTTTATGTCATCTTGTGTTAAAAAAATTATTCATTAAGTAGTTACATGTCGTATAAAGTAATTAAGAAATAACAATGAACGTAAACATGTTTCGTCATTTCATAATGAGAACAATAAGTTTAATATTTGAATGAATCGAAAGAAATTGGTTTATAACAATTAGATAGTCTTGAATACGAAAAGTACGCGGTCAGCATCAAACATTCGAGTAGCCAATACTCATTCTGTAAACACCTAACAGTTTAAGAAAATCAAAAGTAAGCGAAAAAATTCAGTTAGCGTTAAGATTATATGTAAATGTAAGAAATGGTATGAAAGATATTAGTTATATAGATGTACATGCATGTTGAAGTTTGATCAAAGGCCTTGAAGTACTTCTTTGTAAACAATGTTTGTAGTACTTATAGATATATTACCATCTTTATCACAAAGGAAAACAATCAAACCGCCAAAATGGCTTGGTCATGTTAGACCCATGGAATCACGGGGATCTTGAAAGAAATGATTCATTAAAGAGTCACGTGTGTGAATAAATTAACAAACAACAACGAATGTGAATAGGTTTCATTAGTTTCTAAAAGGAATAATAAGTAATATGTTAATGATTCGATAAAAAAATTAATTTGTAACAATTAAAATAATAAACATGCATGTATCGTCTTCTCTAACTATTAGATAGTCTTAAAGAGCAAAAATATACAGTCAACGTTAAACACTTTAATTTAAATAGTTGTTTATATAGTTGTACATACATGTTAAAGATAGATGTCATTAACATAGTTGTACATAAATGTTAAAAATAAAAAGTTTGTGCATCGAACATTAAACACTTGAGTGAGTAGTCCATGTAGATTGCGTGAAAATACTTGAGTGAGTAGTCCATGAGATTGTGTAAACACCTAAGTATGTCAAAAAAACAATAAACTAAAAGAATGTAGTTAGCAACCGTATATAGAAAGATTAAACAACATATCATTATATACTTGTATATGTCAGTTAAACTAATAAAACTCAGACCAATTATTCTATTTAATGGTAGTGTTTTCATATCATTTGCATAAAATAGTTTGTTTAATCATAAAAGTAATACATGCAATACTTTAAAAGGTTGATCACAAAATATCATATTTAAAACTGTTGGAATACGTACACGTAAATTAATATATGTTCGGAAAGTTAATCCGAGCCTACGGGGACGCACGCGTTAATACGTAAAACAATTAATAATAAATATATTAAATGTAATATATTTAAGTGATAAAACTTTACGAGCGTTAAATATTTATATAAGTATTTAAATGAGTTATGTTAGTCATTAAATAGTTTAAAGACTAATATATGAGATTTATAGAAAAGGAAAGCGTGAGAATTGTTTCCTTATTGACTTAGTCAATTAGTTTTCTTATCTCCAAGAGGAGGTGGAATTGCCTAACTTGCAAGCCAATTTGCATGCCTATATAAAGAGATCTAGGGGATCATTATTTAGATAACTTGAAAACCTAAATCCCGAAATCTCTCTTCTCCCTTTTTCTCTCCTTGCTCGATCAAACCAAACAAAACCTTTAGGGTTTTTTGTTTCTTTTGTTCGACCAAAACCAAACAACCCTTTAGGGTTTTTCGTGTCGATTGATTCAAGAGTCGAAGGTGTTTGGTTTCCCTTTATCACTACTAGTACTAGCATACTTAATTGTTTGCTACGAACGTATTGTGTGTGTTGAAGTAGAGAGATCTACCTTTAGATCTTGGGTGGTTTTAGCGTGGTATTTATTATTATACACACGCGTATATTCAAGAAGGTGATTCGTTAATTGCTAAAAGGTACACGCTTCTTGATCTCTTTGTTAATTACTTATTCTATACGTGTTTATCTTTTCCGCTGCGTACTCGTGATTTGAATTGGTCAATAGTTGTTAAAACCCAACAGTGACATCACAAGTCATCGTATAGAATTATAATTACAAAAGATATAAAATTTGACAAATTAGGGTTTTTTGATTAAGTTTTAAGCCCTTTGGGCGTTTCTATGGTTTAGAGATTTGATCTTTATTAAGAATAAAATTAATTAGACGAAACCTTAAGTTGTATGAAATTTTATATGTTAAATCCGATAGTTTAATTGTTAAGTGATCGTTTTTAATTGATTAATTAAAAGTTAATTTGTTATCTGTGATGAACACACGCAAGTTTATCATGGATAAGATATATGATATATTTCATGGTTAATTGTTAATTGTTTGACATGCAAATTCAATGATTATAACATAAAAGTTGAGTTGTTTTTTAGTTTTTCGGATTGTTTGACACACTGTTACTAAAATATTCATAAAATATTCATCGTACGTTAAAAAATTTGAAATTTTTTTGGTAGATCCATGACTCAGTAAGCTACAATTTTGTAGTTTACTGCAAAAGCTGGGGAAGACCCTAGCTATAACCTGTCGAGACCTGAAGTCGACTGATATTTTATATCAGATTTTATGTGCTATGTGGTGTATATTTATATATGGCTTACGCAATCGATTATATCGATGTATGTGGCCCGATTCAATGGAAGAAGGAGCCTTATATAAACGTACACATAGTTTAATTATTCGATAATTAGAATCATCGTTAATATTTGCATGTGTTAATTGTTAAGTGGTTTTAAATAAATGTTATGTGTATTAGTAGTTTATATTTTTTTTAGAAGTTTTTGACTTGTGTAAAAACAAAAAGGTTTTTCGAAAAAAATATATAAACATGACTAATAAATAAGATTTATTATAGACTATTAATTACGATGTCTTATGAGTCACTCGGGTGGGGTTATCTATAATGTTAGGGCTCATACCTTAACTTCCCACGACGAGACTTGCAATTTAATAGGTTTATAATGTGTTTTCTAAATTAAAGATTGAATTTTATCAATGACGAAATTTGCAAGAGTACTATTTAGTTGCAAGGCATATCACTAAGGGTTTGAGGTTTATATACTCTATAAATCCCTGATATCTTTCAATTATTTAGGAAACGCGAATGGTCTAGGGTTTGAATGGTTTTTAATCATTCTTTAATCTTTTCCCGTGATAAAATAAGAATTCTTTAGATTTGAAAACACGTTGAATCGTCAAATTTTGAAAGTAACACTATTTATACATGAGATGTATAAAAAAATAAGTGATACCGTAATAAATAACTTAATTGAGTAAATTTTTAATTAAAATTTATGATACGAAGATGTATGCATGCTTCTTCGTACATATTTGCCACGAAAAATATAAATACCCTTTTTAAATAAGTTGTTGCCATCCAATTTGAAAGAACACTTGCATTTGCCTTTTACATTACGTGAGACGTAGTTAGATTGCAAACCCAAGGTGATTATACACTTTTCGTGAGACGTTGGTGTTACATAATCATAGTTCTTAATTAGGCGACATAATCGAGGTAAGCAGGTGAGACCTTATGCGCGAGGCATAGATGGGATGAAACATGCTTACTAGTATATTAATGTAATAAAGTAAGTCCCATAATGTTCTAGGAATTGCACCGGTGGCAATTATTGATCGTCAACTACCTTTTGAATACACCATTGCTAGCAGATCAATTGATGTGATGGTGTTATGTCAAGTTGGATCCTAGGCCTTAGAAAATTAATTTTTTATATATATTTAAACATGAGTAGTTAATTTTCTTCAAGGAGTATTATCGAAAATACTAAAATCTTGAACTTAATATGTTTTGTAGATGACACTACCTATCTAAAACATAAACCATTCGGCTTTTAGGTCGATGTTTGAAAGAGAAACTTTTTGGTTCAAATATCAATGATTGGTTTTGTTCACATAAGATGGTCTTGAGAGTTGAAAAGAAACGGTCTGTCAATTGAACATCCTATTTCCCATGCTCCACCTGCCGATTCCAAGTACTTGCGCAGTGGAATGCGGTATATGATGCTCATAATGAGGTTGCTTGTCTTATGCTTGGAAGTATGACTCCCGAACTACATGGAAAGCTTGAAAATTCCTCACCTTATGAAATACTTCAAGAGCTTAAGTTCATGTTTGAGAAACAAGCTGGAGTTGAGAGGTTTGACCTAACTCAAACATTCCATGCTTGCAAATAAGAGGAGGGAAAACCAGTTGGCCCATATGTCATTAAGATGAAGAATTATGTGGCGCAACTAGAACGTCTTGGTTATGTGCTCCCACAAGATCTTAGTGTTGGTTTAATCTTGAATGGCCTCACTAGTGACTTTGCTGGTTTTGTAAGAAATTACAATATGCATAACATAAGGAAGACAATTGGTAAACTACATGTTCTGCTTATTGAATATGAGAAGGGATCACTTTAAAAGGCTGTTACACCATAAGTAATGGCGATTCAAGGTGGTAGAATCTAAAAATCCAATAAGAAATCGCTTAATGCTAAAGGGAAGGGTAAAGGGAAAAGCAAGGGAAAGGATAAAAGTTATATCCCCTAGCTTAAAATCCCTAAACCTTATACTAAAGAGCACCCCACAAAGGATGATGCATGCCACCACTGTAAAGAGGTGGGGCATTGTAAGAGGAATTGTCCTGCTTACCTTGTTGAGTTGATAAAGAAGAAGATGCAAGTTGGCACTACGAGTTCTTCAGGTATCTTCGTAATAGAATTATTTTCTTTTCCTAATAAATCCTGTATGTATGACATCGGTTGTGGTACTCACATTTGTAACAAAAAACAGGGTCTTAGTAAGAAAGCTGAAACAAGGAGCTCTCTATTTATGAAATTAATATGCTTAATCTTGTGTTAAATGTTGATTCTATTTATAATGTTAGCAATAAAAGATCCAAGCACAACTTTGACTCTACTTTTCTGTGGAACTATCGTCTTGCTTATATAAGAAAGAAACCTATTAAACTGTAACAAGATAGGCTTTTAAATTCAACGGATGACAAATCCTTTGATCAATACGTATCTTGTTTTAACCAGTAAGATCACAAGGGGAAACTGTTTCACATCATACGAAAGGGCGACTTGTCTTCTTGGAATAATACATATTGATGTGTGTGGTCTACTTAGACATGTGTCAAGACAAGGTGCTAGCTACTTCATTATCTTTACGGATGATTATAGTTGTTATGGCTATATTTATTTACTTAAACATAAACATGAAGTTTTTGAAACGTTCAAGGTGTTTAAGAATAAAGTGGAAAATCAACTCAGAAAGACTAAAAAAGCACTTCGATTAGATCGAGGAGGCGAATATATTAGTCAAGAGTTTAAAGATTATCTGAAAGCTTGTAGAATTGTCCAGTAGCTTACACCTCCATACACACCACCGCATAATGGCGTATCTAAGAAGAGTAATCGTACCTTGTTAGACATGGTTCGATCTATGATGAATCTTACTACTCTGTCATTATCCTTTTGGGATTATACTCTGGAGACTGCTACACGCATTCTCAATATGGTTCCAACTAAGAAGGTTGATAAGACACCATATGAATTATGGTATGGAAAAGTTCCTAACTTATCTTACTTAAAAGGTTTGGGGATGTGAGGCGCTTGTGAAGCAGGATACGCCAGACAAACTCCAACAAAGATCTGTTAAATGTATCTTTATAGGATACCTAAAGGAAACAATGGGTTACTATTTCTACTTCCCACCTGAAAAAATAGTTGTTTCAAGGTATGCTGAGTTCTTAGAGAAAAATCTTATATCTCAAAAAGTTAGTGGAAGGGCGGGAGAAGTTGAAGAAATTCAAGATGAAGATACATCACCTTTTGAAAAAAGAAAAATTCCTATCGCTTATGTCGCTTATGTCTAAATATAGAAGTGAAGGAGCATAGTTTAGGGTATCTTAATGAACCCAATAACTATAAAGCTACAATATTATATCCAAAATTTGATAAGTGGGTCGATGCTATGAATACAGAAATGCAATCCATGAAAGATAATCAAGTCTGATGCTTGGTTGATTTTCCTCCTAATTGTAAGACTGTTAGGAGCAAATGGCTTTTTAAGAAAAAGACTAACATGGATGGCATTGTACACACCTATAAAGCTCGTCTAGTAGCAAAGGGTTATACTCAAACCTACGATGTTGATTATGAATAAATGTTCTAACCCGTTGCTAACATTAGAGCTATTAGGATTCTTATAGCTATATCGACGTTTTATGACTGCGAGATATGGAAAATGGATGTCAAAACTTCCTTCTTAAATGGTTATCTTGATAAAGATATTGATATGGTGTAACCTGAAGGTTTTGGTGATCCTAATCATCCCAGGAAAGTATGCAAGCTTCAAAGATCCATTTATGGTCTTAAGCAAGCATCAAGAAGCTGGAATAAAAGATTTGATGAGGAAATCAAAAAGTTTGGATTTGCTCAAAATCTTGATAAGCCATGTGTACATCAAAAGGCTAGTGGGAGTAATGTTACATTCCTTATCTTATATGTCGATGACATAATCATCATGGGAAATCACATTCCAAGTTTACAAAGTGTAAAGTCATATCTTGGAAAATGTTTTGCCATGAAAGATTTAGGGGAAGCGGCATTTATTCTTGGAATCAATATCTACCGAGATAGATTGAAGCGATTAATTAGACTTAGTCAATATGCTTACATGGATTAAATCTTGAAAGGTTCAAGATGGATAATTCCAAACATGGTAATATCCCCATGCAAGAAAGATTTGACTTGAATAAAACACAAGGTGCTTCAACACCTGAAAATGTGAAGCGTATGCAAAATGTTCCCTATGCTTCGGCAGTAGGATCCATTATGTATGCAATAAGATGCACTAAACCTGATGTTGCGTTCACGCAAAACCTAACAAGTCATTTTTCAACAGAATCCAAGAAAACCACACTGGACTGCTATAAAAACTATTCTTAAGTATTTAAGAAATACTAAAGATATGTTCTTGGTTTATGATGGAAATCCTGAAGCTGAACTTCGAGTTGATTTCTATTGCAATTCTGGATTTGAGACTAATAGAGATGACATTAATTCTCAGACAGGATACTCTCTGTTTTGAACAAAGGCGCAGTGGACTGGAAAAGCTCCAAGCACAGTACTACTTCAATGTTAGCTACATAAGCTGAATAACATAGCTACTTCAGAAGCTGCAATGGAAGTTGTTTGGATTAGGAAGTTTATTTTAGGGCTTGGTATAGTACCAACAATAAACAAACCTATTAAGATGTTTTGCGATAATTCAGCCGCACTTCTTATTGCCAACGAACTGAGGGTTTAGAGGGGTGCCAGACACTACCATAGAAGATACCATTATGTTCGAGAGTGTATTGAACTGGGCAAAATTAATCTTCTTAAAGTTCACACAGATGACAATCTAGCAGATCCTTTTACGAAGGCTTTACCAAAAGGAAAGCTTACTCAACATGCTAGGAGCATGAGACTTCGTTTAGCTAGTAGTTTCATGTAGATATGTGTTTAGTATTTAGATAAAGGCTGTTAAGACAATTTATTAATGATAAAGATACGAGGTATGAAGTTATATTTAATATAAATTATGTCCTATATTTGCATATTTAATCTATGAATAATATTTTTATTATTCTAGATAAGTCCGTTGTCGATCAACAATATGGGAATATTGTTGAATTAAGACAAATCTAAGTGATTGGTGATATCTTGGATATTAAAGGATGTGTCCGCCAAACTAACATGATATTCATAATATGAATATTGGACTTTCTCAACTAACAAGATTATTACTTTATGGATCAGCGTCATTAAGTGAATCTTATAAGTGATTTTGTTTACTAAATCCTTAGACTTGAGATGCAAGTAGGTCTTGCATGTGTGGATTGTTCTTTTTGATTTAGTTCTAGTTATCCTGAATAAGGTAGCTAATAAGGACTATTTTAGAAGTAATTATAAAGCATGGTGACTTGACACTTATAGTTAATAAATTATTTGTCCGTTCAATAGTTGAAGTATGATGCCACTAGGCCCCTCGTAGGGTTAATCAGATGTATGTGTGGCCGCACCCAAAAACTCATGTAGATATGTCTCAATGATTTTTGGTAATCTTGATTTAATCATATATACAGTTGAAGGGACGTATTATGTGGTGTTAATGCTTAACAAAAAAATAGGATGGAATGAATTGTAACTGATGGAAGCGTACATAGAGAGAATGAAATTATTGTTGATAATGTTTGACTTATTGTGTTAAAGAAGCTTTAGTCTATGTTGTTGCTATTCTTTGTTGTACTTACCATATGTGAGAGTGAACATAAGGCCGACACCTCGGCAAAAGTTAATGCTGTTGCTTCAAAGAGTTGTAAAAAACTCTGTTTAATATATAAAATAGATAGACAAATTATTTGCACGTTAATTACTGACTTGTTTGTAAAACGTTTTCTGAGGTCTTTGTTTGCAGATGCAAAACATTGTATATTGTTAAAGTGATTAGTTATGTAGGCTGTTTGTCTCATAATTAAACATAAGCAAGTTTGTAACGAAAACTGATTATTTGATACCAATTTAATCAAAACATGACTACAATATTTAGCTGATAAATAGTTTAAAAAACGTTCACAAAGTAAGTCTATATATGAATCCTTAACTTTCTCAATTGATCTGGTATTAGAGCAGCAAGATGCTATCAAAGTCTAACATCCTAATTCGATAGCATTATCGATTTTTAGCATTTGACTTTTTTTTCTTAACAAGTAGTCGGTAACCCGATAGACCCAAACCGATAACCCAAACCCGGTAGACCCGATTCCTTATAGGGTTGGGTTACAGGTTAAGTTATATTTTTCCAAAACCCGATAGACCTGACCCGATAACCTCCAAACCTGACCTGATAACTCGATTGACACCCCTAAGTTGTGTTTGGCAACAAGCATTTTAGAGCATTTATCGTTAAATATTTAGATTTAATATTTAAAAGCTTGTTTGGCAAAAAATATTTAGCATTTAAGATTTGGTCAAAATGCTATTTTCCAAATGTTCTTCATATAAGCTTTGAGAATATTGAATTAGCGTTTATTATACTTAAAAATTAGGTCCTCCTATCTATTGTGGAGGCTTCAAGAGGAATAACCCATGCTTCCATAGTTGTACAAAAAATTTCCCTATTAAAGAGGCTGCAAACAAGGTTAATTGTGTTGTGGAGGCTTCAAGAGGAATAACCCACGCTTTAAGAATTGTACAAAAAAATTCCCTACTAATGTGGCATATAATAAATGCGGGTGAAGTAACAGCAAGGGGATATGAGCAGTTTCGGGAGTTTTAAGAATACAAAGAATTTCCCTACTAAATTGTCTCCATAACTCCAGTGGGAGTTACAAGTAATTAAAACCACAAAGCCATTCAATCTTTCACCTGTATATGCCACTTTCTAAGTCCTCATCTTTCATCATCTTTATTCAAACCCCATAATCAATAAAATGTCGATCCGTAAATTCGAGGGCAGCAAGAATTTGATGGCAAAAGAAATGAAGTATTACGTGAGTGCTAATTGAAGAGCTTCATATAAGCCCAAACCACATAAAATGAAGAATATTATTTAAATGGACTTTATTTTAGGTATCAATCAAAGATCTAAAGATTAACACATGATTTGAAGAAGGAATCCTAATAAGAGTATGATTAATTTCGTGATATCAATGATTTCCAAATTCAAATAGGGGAGATATAGAAAGTCAACATCCGGTTTAATAATTATTTATAGCTTCTCTTTCTTTAGCTTTGGTTTTAGGCGTTGCATAGAGTTTTTATTTTCATGAACATAAGCTTGAAACTTAGGATAGTTTGTGGGAAATGTACGAACGATGGAGGAGCCACCACAAAGTAGCGACAAACCACATTGAGAAGAATCCAAGATTCATCATCATAGGTCCCTTCAAGGAGATCAAATTGGTAAGAAGACGTTTATGTATGCTAATGTCCAAAGTGTCCCTACTTCAGTTGATTGGAGAAAGAAAGGAGTTGTTGCCCCGGTCAAGGATCAAAGACAACGCGGTAAATATTTTCCAAAAAATACAGCATAACATATACCGAGCTAACCTGTTACGTCCTAATGCTTTTTTGTTTATTTTTTGTGTGTGTGTAGGTGATTCATACGATATTGATGATATTATAGTTACTATTATATATGATAAGTTAATGTGTTTTTTGTGCGTGTAGGTGAATTACTACAATATGGATGATATCTTAATGTATAGATTAGGTATTTTATTTGATAAATAACTTCAGTTACAATTTATCTATGATAAGCTAATGCTTTTTTTTAATTTTTGTGTTTATATATGATAAGGTAATGTGTTTCTTTGGTTCTTTGTTTTTGTGTGTATGTGAATTACTACGATGTGGATGAACTCACCCAAAGACATAAGGATATGATTAAAGAAAAACAAATTGTATTATAAATAATGTATTCAAGGAACATCTCACATAGTGTATATAATTTTATGTATGACACTGATATAGAAAAACAATACTTTTGTACGTATTATAATTAATTCAACATTGATTGTGCTTTATTTTTGTAACGGAAAGCATAGCATTGATTGATTGTGATTTATTTTTGTAACAAAAAGCATTGATTGTGATTTATTTCAGTCAACAAATCAATGTTCATATTAACATAAAATTAAAAGTCGGTTACAGATTGAGAGGAAGTTGAAAAGGTTAAAAAAATAATTAATGATTTAACCTAATACATGCCGATATAAACCGGCCAAAATCACGTGCACAAACACAAAAGTTTGGCTTAACCATATGAACACAGCCCGTGCATCGCACGGGTCATAACGCCCTCGTTTTTAAATGAGATTTACTCTAATGCCCAATCAATTAATTAATAAGTACTAGCCGGGTACCCGCGCGATGCGGAGGCGGGTACCCGGTAACTAAATTTTGTGGCTAGCAAAGGTTATTCTTTTATACGTTTTTGTCTAACAATAAATTTACGAAACAAATTTTAATCAAAATAACTATAAACCATTACAATGCAAACTATTTCACATCCAAATAAACATAAGGTTCAAATTAAAGATAGTAGCATAAGTAGTATCTTTAAGACATAAATAGCAGGGTACCCGCGCAATACGGCGGCGGGTACCCGGTGACTAATTTTGTGACGAGCAAATATTTTTCATTTATTTTTTCCATGACTTTATTATTTAGTTGTGACGAAGTAAAGATCAAAATATATAAAAAAATTACCTCAACGCTAGAAACAATATCGTTCATGATGTCTTCATCTTTAATGCAAATCTATACTACATTATAAAGGATTTAGGACTTGCTCGCCACAAAAATAGTCATCGGGTTCCCGCAGCCGCATTGTGCGGGTACCTTTCTATTTCAATTAAACTGTACCGGAATTTAACCTGACGTTCTTCTACCTGAGTTAATAAGAGTTCTCATCGTGCAACAAACATGGCACAACTTCAACTACCATCCACCATCTTACAATCTAAATTATTAGAGAACCATATAATCAGGCTACTTCAGGTACATTAATCAAAACAACGAAGGCATGTGTAGTTTGTAATTACGACACACACCACTACTTTCATCTCGTACCTAAAGACTAATTTTCTGCAAAAATTTCAGCATCATCCTTCCCAGTTGAACTGCTAACTTTAAGTGCATAATGAACAGTAAAACTAACTATTTTTCGTAGCGTGATGTTATCAATAAGAAACTTTAACAGCACGTTCTTCAGTTCATAGTCAATTGTCGTCCCACAATTCTTAGCCTTGCTTATGTCTGTCATGGCTGAAACTTTCTGTTTGTCATCTTGCAATAAGAAGTGTGCATGGTGCAATGAGCAAAGATAGCAAAGATTTGCCCACAAGACAACTAAAATTAAACGAAATTTGCAATATCATATCAGTTTTGGTCTAATAATGAAAGTGGATGAATAACAATTGATCGCTGCCTATTCGTTATGAAACATAAAAAAACATACCCCAACAAGGAGAATTTCAATTTGATGATTGGATGTTTTCAAAAGTTTAAAAGCAGATTGCAAAGATGAAGAATTACTGCAGATAGAATATGCGCTCTCATTTAGTAAATTCACGCGACACTCAAGAAGCCGGTTATGTAGAGACTCACAATCATGAATCAACTTCATCCTATCTGCTTTTTCTTTTTTAAATATATGTTTTTCTTATTGTAGTAGTTATGCAAATAACAATTCTCAAAAGAAGATAAAATTATAGTCCACAACTCTCTGTTTTGATAGAATACAAATGTTATAAATTACTTCAGTTTAGACCCGTTTAGCTAATAGGGTTTTCACGTTTTTATATAAACCGTTATAACGTCACAGTATTGCCAAATCAATTCAATGTAATCATTTGTTCGTTACCAAATGTTAACTAATCTCTTAACAAATTACAACATAATAAAGGAATACTATTGATACGAATGCACATCCATACCTCTGCATTGGATCTCCCTTCAAGGGATTCATTTAGTTGATGTGTCAACTGGGGTTGCATGCTTCTTTAGGATATAACTTCTTTGACAAGAACTATGACATCTGCTTCTATTTGTTTAACAATGGAGAGGATTTAATGGATATATGAATGGAGAAGATGGAGAGGTCTGGTGTTTGTGTGTTTTGTATGTTTGTGGGTATATATAAATGTCATTGGATTTAATGTTATTTAATGGGCAATTATAAAAGTTAAGTGGACTGGGCTGTTATGAAATTGACTACACATAAAGACATTTTAGTTTTTGTTAGCCTTAATTATATCAAGTCAAACAAGAATGTTATCGGTCTTAGAAAGTCAAACTAGGTCTTGTATTGTAATAGGCTAGTCGGGTTCAACGGGCTTGGATTGTAATCTAATATTGTTCGTGTTTCAGGCTCAAAGCCCAATTTATGCCAAGCCCAACCCAAGATTACAAGCCCATACTTCACCTAGCAAGGCGTAATCCACCAACTCTTTAATCTAACATTCCATCTTTGTTTCTCTCTCTAAGTTTTCTTCTTATTTTCTAGCTTATTGGTAAAGGTTAGTGTTGTGTAATGGATTAAATACATGGGATAACATGTGGTATCACTCGCCAAGGGGTGTTTAGTGTTTGTTTTGTGTGAAATTCGTAGGTTTAGGTGGTTGTTTTTCTTTGGTTTGAAAAAAGCAAGAAAAAAAAATCAACTTTGATCTTTGTTTTGTGGTTAAAAGTGTTAAAGACTTGTACTTTCGGGCTTAGATCAATTCCTTGCATCATTACTAGGTGGTTTTAACATCATTTCGCAGCTTACAAGTAAGTTTGAAGATTTTTTCGTGGCTGCGTTTGCCTATCTGAAGGGGTGTTCTTGCTTGCGTTTTGCTTCATCATTGCGTTTTGTTGCTTGCGTTTTGCTTCAACATTGCGTTTTGCTGCTTGCGTTTTGCTTCATCATTGCGTTTTGTTGCTTGCGTTTTGCTTCAACATTGCGTTTTGCTTATTTTGGTCACTGCGTTTTTCTCTTGAGATTTGTCTACAGGTTGAGATTTGTTACTGCGTTTTGCCTCATTGAAGACCCTTTTTATAACAAATCTAAACGTTATGCTGCCCAAATCTCAACAAATCTTACGTTTTGTCTAGAAGTCATTGCGTTTTGTCTAAAAGACTGAGATTTGACTATTGAGATTTGTCAAACATTCTTGGTTGAGATTTGCCAATCGTTCTTCGTTGAGACTTGCTACACCTTGACCTTCTTTAGACAACAAACCTCAAGGACTTACATTTTGGACTTAACATACAATCAATTAACATAAACAAACCTCATAATCAATCTTAACTTCAAATTAATTATTCATTTACGGTTTCTTCTTGATTTTGCAAAATCCCGTGAAAGATACGATTCTTTTCTCGATTTTAATCAAAGATTTGTAAAATCATTTAAAACCACAATCAATCACTTCATAACACTTAAGATCCGATATCCATTTACAACAACTTCATCAAAATGTCAAATTCAAATACCAATTTGCAAACTCAATCATCAAATGCTATCATGGAAGCAGGTAGCAAAGATCGTCCACCAATGTTAGCACTGGGTAATTATGTTCAGTGGAAATCCAGAATCAAG